>JAJONR010012885.1:0-19474 GCA_029582245.1 Solanum etuberosum | reverse complement strand
ATTATATATATATATATATATATATATATATATATATATATATATATATATATCAATTTTGTATTAAAATGAAGAGAATAATTAATAAAGGGTAAAAAAATTACTTATTTTTCATAATTTATAAGCAAACTTAGCTTGACTCTTTAATCACAATTTTTATAATTCATGAGCTAGCAATATTAAATGAAGTTGTAACTAGATTATGGAGATCCATATTAATATATTTGTCTCATTATTATATTAATACATACACTCCCTCCTTCATTTTCTTTTTGTGCGATTTGAGTTGAATTTTGGAAAACTAGGAAAAAATTGTTTGAATGGTACATATAGTACTTAAGTATTTCATAAATTTGAACATATAATTTAATTTATTGTAAATTGGAAGACACTGAAAGAGTATAAAAATATTTTTTTATTCTTCACGAAAAATCGAAATATCTCTAAGGATATTTTGAAAACTCAATTTAATGGCTATCTTGATTCTAAGAATTTAATTTATTTTGTTGAACATTTTTTAATCTCTGACAACTTAAACTTAAATTTTATTTTTTTAAAATCTTGTTTTAATGTTAATACATCATCTTGAATGAACAAGTTAGAGATTGCATGAGTGAGTATTAAAATATCGCATCGTCCTATTAGGCAATTTCATTTTGATTAAAAAAAAGTTAATCGAAATAATAATTCGGTAATATATAAGAGATTTCTTGAAATATTTTACACTCCAAAACAATTACTCTTTAGATTTTGAACGTACCAATTTTTTTCCGCAAACATTTATTCGGTTGATCTTGCTACTTAAAAATGAGAACAAAAAGAAGCTATATGATCAAATATTTGTTTGATTTCTCGATTCAATTTTTTTTTCAAAATGAACGTCTTTTCATATATATTTTTTTATTATACAGTCATCTTCATCCCTTCTTATTAGTTATACATAAAATTATAATAAAAACATTATCAATAATAATAATACTAACATATTTTGAAACCAATAAAACGAACAAGATAAATAAATTAAAATCGAGTATATTTTTTTTTCATTTCCAAAAAACGTAAAACATACGCCCAAAAAGAAAAATAAAAACAAATATCTATCATTTGACCAATTCACATATATTAATTAATAATTAATAAACAAAGTAGTTCAGAAAGAAAAAAATGCATATCTACTTGGAATTGCCTCTTCAGCAACAGAAGCTTCGGTGTCAAGGAAGAAGTAAATCTCTGAACAAAAAACAGTAGAAGAAAGCAGAGAGAGAAAAGTTGACCAAAAATGGAATGTTCTCAGAAATTACTTCAATGACGATATGCATTGGTTACTTATTAAATTTATTAATTTCATTACCATAAACTTCTTCATTTTAATACCCCAGTTGGTAAGTTAGTTGTAATTATCATATGATTAATTAATTATTGGTTTGATTATAACACCATATACCGCTATTTGCTTCAGACAAACTATCTCTTTTTCACAAAATCTGTAAATTTCCCCCCTCCCCTCAATTTCATCGCAAACAAGGGCTTTTTCATTCCTCCCCTTTTCTATTGTACCTGTAATTCTGTGTATACAAAGAAAATTTGATTGTTATACCCCAAAAGAAATCAATGGGGTTTGAACTTATGAGATAAACTCAAAACCCTTTTGTGTTGTAAGTCTAGTTGTGTGTATAAACAGGGATTTTGATTGTTTTACCCCAAAGAAATCAATGGGGTTTTCGTTCATGCAGTGAAGTTAAAACCCTTTTGTGTTGTAAGTCTAGTTGTGTGTATAAACTGGGATTTTGATTGTTTTATCCCAAAGAAATCAATGGGGTTTTCGTTCATGAGGTGAAGTTAAAACCCTTTTGTGTTGTAAGTCTAGTTGTGTGTATAAACAGAGAATTTGATTGTTTTATCCCAAAGAAATCAATGTGTTTTTCAATCATGAGATAAACTCAAAACCCTTTTGTGTTGCAAGTCTAGTTGTGTGTATAAACAGGGATTTTAATTGTTTTAACCCGAAGAAATCAATGGGGATTCATTCATGAGGTGAAGTTAAAACCTTTTTGTGTTATAAGTCTAGTTGTGTGTATAAGCAGAGAATTAGCTAGGTTGTTATAAAATTGCAAATGGCTTTGGAGACTCCATCATCCGTAGTCCGACGGAGTCCGGTAAGATACCCGGAAGTTGATTTGTCCCGTCTGAATTTGAGTGAGCAAATCGTGCAAGAAGGAAGTCCAGTAACACCGGTGGTGGTCGACGATGTGATGTATGTTGCCGTCGGGAAAGACTTGAAGGAGACTGAACCGACTTTGACATGGGCTTTGCACAAGTCCGGTGGAAGGAAAATTTGCATTCTTCATGTTCATACTCCTGCTCAGAAGATACCCATGAGTAATTAGCTCCTTTTTTATTTTGTTTCTTTTTACCTTTTCCAAAATTAATGTGATTTTTGATGATCAAGTTTTGATTTTTTTAAATCTTTGATTGCTAAGATGTTGTGGAAAAGGTGGTTTGTTGAGTTAGCTTGATTTGTTGAACTGTCTTGCTTTTTCTCACCCTTTTATTCTATCTAGAATTCTAGAACCCTTTACTCACTGATTTCTGATGTTCGTTTAGACCAGTAAATTCTTGAACCGAGGTCTCTCGGAAACAACCTCTCTACCTATGAGGTAGGGGTAAGGTCTTCTTACACTCTATACTCCCTAGACCCCACCCTCCCCACACCCCACTTCTTAGGACTACACTGGGTATGTAGTTGTTGTTTAGACCTGTAAAGTCAAATGATGGTATGTTTGTTGTTTGATGCTAAGAGTTAGGACTTAGAGAAATTGGTATTAAACAGATAGTTCAGGCATAAATAATTGAACTTGTATACTTGTTTAACATCAGCTGCTAGAAATGCTAGAGAAAGTTGGTTGTAATTCTCTGGTTCAACTAATGGATCTGTTTTTCATTCTTTAATGAAACATTCCTACCTAATCAACTACTTCTGAACATTTTTTATGCCTAGAATTCAGCATAGTAAAGGTCAGATATTAGTTTACAGTTCTGTGAGCTTTCAAACATGAGGATGCTGCCATTTCTTTTGCAATTGTTGCTGGGATTAAGCTTATCAATCCCTTCCATTTCCCTGATATATGAGGCTCAAGACTGATGATGTGGTGTTGAATAATCTCATTGGCAGACTTCCTTTTTCAAAAAAAAATTTGGGCTGGGAGGAGTGGGGTTTTGCGTAGAGAGAATTCTTGTTTGCTTGCTAATTTAATGAGGAAAAAAAAAGGAAAAGTTGATATTTGGCTACAACAAAATATTTGTTCCTCTCGGAAGTCAATGCACTTCCACTTATAGCTCTGTCAAACCCAACGCCCACGCGACTCTCAAAGAAATTATAATAGAACAAAACAAAATTTACTTTTGCAATTAAAATTTTCGTGAACTTTTCTCACTCATTCATTTGGAAATCTTGAAAATGTTTTTAGTGTTGAGTTTTAAGACAAATTGTTCCTGAATAATGATTAATTCTTTACTTAAGTACAAGATGTTTTTTCCGCTTCCGTAATGATTCCCAGAATCTAAGTACCGGCACTCCATTTTCCGTACAAAAGAAATACAAGGAAAACTGTTCTGCTTGAGATGACATTTTTCTCCATAACTTATCTAACTTCCTTTAGATAGTAGAATGATGGTTACTTGGTAAGGTTAGTCTCATCACAAATTTTGTTTACAAATGTGTACATTTTCTCTTGAACGGTTTTTGCAGTGGGTACAAAGTTTAACATAGATCAATTGGATGTGCACCAAGTCAGGACATACCATGAGAAGGAAAGGCAAGACATGCACAAGATCCTGGAAAAATATATTCTGATCTGTGGAAGAGCTGGGGTATAGTCTGTCTTTTGCATCAATAGTTCGCTTCATTTTCAATTAGGCCTTATTCAGAAAATTGATGTTGGTGAAAATATTGCAAGCGGAAAACTGTTTGTTTGCCTGTAACTTGAGAGCATTACTGGAAGAGTAGTGAATATTTATTTCTTTGCTGGCAACTGTAATGGAGGTTCTCCCTTACCCCATATCTCCAATTTATGCGTCGATAAGTATAAGTAAAAATCATAAGCCAGATTCCTTATTCAAATATTTGTGAAAGCAACAGATATTGAGTTCAGAGCTTCACTCTGCACATCGTTAATTATCATAAGAAAGTCTACACTTCCATATTCCTTTATTATACTCTTGATTGAGCTGATGTTTTGTACTTCCTATAATCTGTCTGTTTCTTATTCTAGGTTTGTGCTGATAAACTTGTCCTTGAAATGGACTCGATTGAGAAGGGCATAGTCAAGCTTATATCGCAACATGGTATAGGGAAGCTTGTTATGGGAGCTGCGGCAAACAAGTGCTACTCAAAGTAAAAATTTCTGTTACTTGAATGTCACTGACTAAAAATATAGAGTGAATATCTTGGTACTCTTGTTTGGCTTAAGAATTCAAGCGACAAAACAATAAAGAAATGATTTGAAAGGTCCCATCTCCCATCTCCTCCCCTCCTCCATCATGTGTATCTAGTTGATTAGCTGGCTTCTTAGTTTCATCCTTCCAAGTTCTAGTTTTCAATTCAAATACAGAAATACTAGCATTATAAAGTTGAAGTCATTAGTGGTGGATGTAGCTTTTTGGCTATGGGTTCAGATGAACCCATAACTTTTGACGCGGAATATAGATTCAACAACAACCCAGTGTAGACCTTACCCCTACTTTGGAAGGTAGAGAGATCGATGTGGAATATAGATGGATGTGTAAAACCCTAATAAAATCTCAACAACTATTGGACGTTGTTGAAGTGTGTGACCATCTCATCTAAAGTTTAAGTTGTTAGAAAGAGCACACTTTTATTATTTAATTATATTCTCAACACGCCTCCTCACGTGCAGGCCTGATTTTTTTCACGAGTTAAGCACATAGAAATTCTTTTTGATAAGGGTGGCGTTGAGATTCAATCTCAGGACCTTTGCCTGCTCTGATACCATGTTTAAGCTTTTAGATGAGATGGTCACACACATCAACAGACACAAACCCAAAATTTTATCAGTACAATGAGTTCAATGCTAAGAATCTTAAAAGTTGAACCATTAAATTTAAATTTGGATCCGCCTCTGGAAGTCAGTAGAATATTTGAAAAAAAAAACCACTTAAGTCGCTCATGTTTATTTTTTTTTGAAACTGGTAAGGTTGAATTCTTCAGCATACCCTTAATGCTGGCTACCTCCAAAAAGGGATAATTACAGATTTCCTATCAAATCTATAATCTGATCTATATCATCTATACAAAGTTGTTTACACCAAAAAAGTAGAGATACTATACAATTCCATTTAACTTTGTGGATGGAATTGGATCTATTTTCAAAACATCTTCCATTTCTTTCTTTCCAGACTGACCACCATACACATGATGGTATTAGCTTCCACCATCTCTTTTGACTCTTACTGCCTCCCCTCCTAATCCAGCAGCTCAACAGATCTGAGATCTGATGTATGTTCTGGCATTGTCCAGTTCATGCTTGTGATATTGAGAAACAGGTTCCAAATTTAAGCAGTAAACTTACAATGCAGGAAGAGATGGTTCTTTGTTTCCCCTGTCAAGTCGCACAAAAAACACCTAGGGACCAACTGCCTGCCTTTCTTCTTTCTTCTGTAGAACTTCTTCTGTTAAACATGCTCTCTTTATCACTAACCAGGTGAAACACTTTACTTTTGTAGGAATGTCACTCTTCCAAAAGTAATTCCAATTATATTTTGGGCCCCCTGTCATCCCCTGTAGTCCTCTTTTGTAGGCATTGTTGTTAAGTCGCTCATGTTAAAAATACTGATCTCTTTCTTTTTGATAAGCTTCATTTGATGGATGTATTATCTAAGAAAGATCTGTAAGCTGTGAAGGAAACGTACTTGGAGTCAACCTAAGGTTTCTTGTAGCTCTGTGTGTTAAAGTTTCTTAGTGCATGGGAGTTAATGGACCGCTCGAATGATTAATGCAAGTTGGAAATGAAATATTGTTTTCATGCATTACCAAAGGTGTCTTAGTGCAGCCCGCCCCATTCTGCAAGAGTGTTATGGTCTATGGTGTCTTAGTTCATTTAATTTGTTTGCCCCTGATCTTCTGGTTTTCCCTTTTTTCTTTTTCCAATTCCTATCCTATTCTTTGAGCACTGGCAGATTAAATTGACTATCATTCACTTCTTGGCCCATCACTATTTTAATTCAGCCTTCCTCTGTGCATCTAAATACTTACCAGATATGAATCGGACAATACTATGCTATTAACAATATTTGTATTAGTACTCTTTACTTTGTTTGTTGGATCTATATTAATTCGTTTCAACCAAGAGGTCCGTCAGCCCCATCCACCCCCCACCCCTCCTATCACATAAAGACAAAAATCCCCAAGGAAAACGGAAACTTAAAACCATGTGGACAAGGAAAGGAAATTTCCAACAGGACAACTCAATTTTTTTTACCTTAACAAATAAATCAAGTCTGAGAATTTATTGCCTCTTTCCTTTTTTTGGGGGGGAAGGTGACGTATAAATCTAAGTCAATTTGTTGCGTAACGTACCAAGCTGAAAATTGAGCTCTTATAATGAAATTTCAGGAAAATGTCTGACCTTAGGTCGAAGAAAGCCACCTATGTACGGTTACAAGCACCCACATTCTGTTGCATCTGGTTTGTATGCAAAGGGAACCTCATTTATACAAGGTACGCGACCTTTCATTCTTGAATCTATCTTGAAACTTTGTTTTAGATGATATTTGGGTGGACAAGTAGGGATAACTTTGTACAATATTCTGTGTTGTTTTGTAAATATCATTTTTCTACGGATTTCTGTTTCTGCCGTTTCTCCCCTGAGATTGACCTCCCTTCGGATTGGGATGCGTGATCCGTTGGGACAGGGTGGGGTTCATTCTCTTATGTCACTTAGAAAACATGGGGAACTCTAAATGGTGACTACGTTATGTCATGCAGAGAAAGTAAGTCAGAGAGACTTAATACAGACAGTGTGTCACCGTCAATTCCAGCAAGTCCAGTTAATGATATTGTTGTGAGATCAGGATCTGCGACAGAAGGTTACAGCGAACAAGTAAAGCTCAGGGGGGATTTTACAGAATATCCCAGAGTTGCTTCTGACAATCACGGGATAATCTTCTCTGGACTTCCCTCTAGTGGGACTTTACAGGCTAATTTTCCATTGATGAGTTCAGATAGAAGTGCTGATAGCTGGGATGGCATACCGCGAATAAGTTCCTCAGTGGCTTCACGTTTTTCATCAAGTTCATCTGTTGAAATGGTTGATGATTCCTTTTCAAAGACTGAAAAGAACGAGACTGCGTTCGATCCATCCGGACTGCGCTATTTCAATTTCGGTCCTCATCAGTCGTCTGCTCCAAGTATAGTAAGTAAATCATGTTATTTCTTTTGTCTCTTTAAATTGCTAAATCACAAGCAGTTCCTTCATTTCTTGCTTCCTAATGAAATGGGCTATTTCTGTTTGAAGAATTAGAATTAATATGCTTTTTAAATTTTGTATGATTCTGGGGATACAGGCAGAGAGGGTGAATAATGAGCTAGCTGGAAGCATGAACGATGAACTCTATGATAGATATGAGCAGCATGTTGCAGAAGCAGAAACCGCTAGGCGGGAAGCTTTTGAAGAATCAATCAAGCGTAGGAAAGCAGAAAAGGATGCAATTGAGGCTAGACGAAGGGTAGTTTATTCATTTTATATTTTACTTCAAATCTTTTAACTGAATGTTATGGTACTACAATTTGGTTCTCTCAGTTGTTTGCAACTATTACCCCTTTATGCCAAGTTTCCATTCGTTGCTTGATTTATGAGAAGCTTAATTTGATTGAGATATAAGACGGTAAGACCCAGGCTGCCATTTTTTGAGAAGGAGATTGTGCTTTCAAGTATGTGACTCTCCTAGGGAAGCGGGAATGATGGAGGATCTGAGATTCTTATTCTGATAGTTTTGTTTCAGGCAAAAGCATCAGAAACATTCTATGCTGATGAGTTGAGACGGAGGAGAGAAATAGAGGAAGCACTTGCAAAAGACAGAGAAAAAGCTGATCAGATGAAAGCACAGCTAAACAAACTTCTGAGAGATCTGCAAGCAGCTCAAGCACAGAACTCTTCACTGGAGGGTCAACTCTTAGATTCTGACACTCAGGTACAAGAGTTGGAACAGAAAATGTTCTCTGCTGTCGACCTTTTGCAGAAGTACAGGAAGGAGAGAGATGAATTGGAGGTGGAGCGTGATGATGCACTCAAATCAGCAGAGGCACTAAGGGAACAGCACTCAGACGGGTCTTCATTTACATCTACATCTTCACTATTTGCTGAATTTTATTTTCATGAAATTGAAGAAGCAACTCGGACTTTCGACCCAGCCTTGAAGATTGGAGAAGGTGGTTATGGATGCATTTATAGAGGCCTCCTTCGCCACACTCAAGTGGCAGTAAAGATGCTGCACCCTCATAGCTTGCAAGGGCCCTCAGAGTTCCAACAGGAGGTAAGATTCATTATGTTTTGCTAATTCTGTATCTGTCCATAGAAGCTAAAATGTGTGTCGTCACTTGAATTGTTGTGTAATTTCTATTTCTTTTGGGTCTTGATATTTTCCCTCTCAATTGTATACCTTGTTTTGTGCATATTCTACTTAATATCCCTGTTTTGGGAGGTAAAACAACTAAACACAGAAATACTTAGTTTGGTGTGATATCTGCTGATGGTGATATCACAAACGGGTATAGTGGAAAGTAAGCGTACTTTCGTGTTTATTTGGTATAGTAGATGTTATCACACATACAATCATACTCGATTCGAGGGAATTGTTTGATCTTAAAAGGTATCATGTTCAATATATTGTGGCTACACTTGGTTCATCGCCATTTCCCACTCACTAAACGAGAACAATCCTTTCATCTCTGAAGAAGTTTTCTCCCACAAATCTCCTCTAAGATGGTAGATTATCTGCTAAAAAGGGTTTTATGTTGGTTGGACCAATAGGTTTATCTTGGAAGGGAAACTTTTAGTGATCCCATCTTGAGATAATTCTGCATGTTGAAATATCTAAAAGCTAGTCATCGTGTCTGTTTTGCTAGAATGTATTACCTTGTAAGGCTTGGTTTACACATAAACCTTGAGTAGTGTCTGTACACCTGATATCTTCCATGCTCAGTGGCAAACACGCCTATTCAATTTGATGCATACTAGTGTGTTTTTTCAGTCCGTTTTCTGTTCTACTTACCTTCGTATATTTGCTTTGTATACTATGCTTCTCTCTTTATCATGTGAAACATAAAGTTTTATTTCTTTACCACCGATATCTTTCTGACAATTCATGATATTTTGTTGGTATGATATAGGTCAATATATTAAGCAAGTTGAGGCATCCAAATGTTGTCACTCTTATAGGAGCGTGTCCAGAAGCATGGACTCTTGTATATGAGTATCTTCCCAACGGAAGCCTAGAAGATCGTCTTACCTGCAAAGATAACACGCCTCCACTGTCGTGGCAAACTCGAATCCGTGTAGCAGCAGAGCTCTGTTGTGCTCTCATCTTCCTCCATTCCTGCACTGCTCAGGGCATAATTCATGGTGATCTAAAGCCAGCAAATGTTTTGCTTGATGCGAACTTTGTGAGCAAGCTTAGTGACTTTGGAATTTGTCGAGTTCTCTCAGAAGATGACTTTTCAGAAAATAGTACTACACTTTGTTACAGAACTGACCCAAAAGGCACATTCGCATACATGGACCCTGAATTCCTCGAAACAGGAGAGCTTACTCGAAAGTCCGATGTCTATTCATTTGGGATTATATTACTTAGGTTGTTAACTGGAAGATCTGCATTGGGGATAAAAAATGAAATCCAATATGCACTGGATAAAGGAAATTTGAAAAATTTGCTGGATCCAACTGCTGGAGACTGGCCATTTGTGCAAGCCAAACAGTTGGCTCACTTAGCTATGAGTTGTTGTGAAAAGAACAGTAGGTGCCGGCCTGAACTTTCTTCAGAGGTGTGGAAGGTGCTTGAACCAATGAGAGCTTCATGTGGGGCATCATCTTTTAGAATGGATTCCGAAGAGCATTGTGACATCCCATCCTATTTTATTTGTCCCATATTTCAGGTTAGTATATTGCTTGTTTTAAATCTTGCAGTCAATTCATTACAAGTTCCATATGGTTTGAACTGAGCAGTCATTATACACGATTAAAAGAGTTAAATGCTCTAGTTGTCAGATAGTTCTGGGGAATTAGCATCCTCACTCTCCCGAACCCCCAACCACCACATTTGACTAGAAACCAGCATCTCTTACTGTCGATTCTCAGTTCTGCAAGATTATAACCTTTGTGTTTTGATTTCCAGTTTATCATCCAACTCGGTGAAGTAAGGGAAGTCAAGATAGTCTCTGTGTTTTATTTGTTTTTCCCGTTCAGAAAGCATCCATTTTAATCATTTCTTGTCGTTCATGTGTTTCACTACAACAGGAAATCATGCAAGATCCTGTAGTAGCAGCGGATGGCTTCACATATGAAGCAGAAGCATTAAGAGGATGGTTGGACAGCGGGCATGAGACCTCCCCCATGACAAACCTCACGCTGTCCCATAAGAACCTTGTTCCTAACCATGCTCTCCGTTCTGCAATTCAGGAGTGGCTGCAACAGAATTGACAGAAGTTTTCGAGCTCTGTGTAATTATCTATACAAGTCATTATATCCCTTCTTTTACCTTAGTTTTCGACAGATGCTGATCCCTAGTTCTATTGTAAAGCAATACTCCAAAAACATGTTTCTATACATCTTTAGATAAAAATAGCATAAACTGAACTGAAGTCTGAGAATGGACAAAGTGGTTTGATAAACATACAGGAAATAGAACAGATGGACTTGTTTCCATCAGTGTTGTGAATATTTGCTCAAAAAGCTCTAAGCCCATAAACTGAGGCGAAACGCTTAACATGTTTTGTGCCTCATAATATTTAGAAGAATATTATCCTATTTAGAAGAATATTATCCTGATTAGAATCTCAATTATAATATTTTGGTATATTAGTTTTTACATATCCATATGTCCTTGTGCTTACAAGTTAATTACAAATATATATAGATTGAATTTTGTCAACTTAATTTCATTTTGTTTCAAAGAATAATATAGTAATATTACGAAGGAGAAACTATAGAAAGAAGGGATAAGGGGCATTATAAAATGCTATAAAGGGTATAATAAACGTTAACGCACGAAAAATGACGACATCTAAATGATTCAAAATAAATTAATAAGATATAAAAAAATAAAAAATAAAAACTTTCTAAAATAATATAGTGACAATTTTAATAATTGATTATGAAACTTTCAAGATGATAGTTTGATAAGATAGGTAAAATGTCCTACTCAAAATTCTGTTTGGATTTGGCGTTCTTGACAAAATTAGATCACAAAAATTGGAACTTTAAAATAGAGTCACGTCATATTGAAGTTTGTTTGAAATAATATTTATGTTTATTCTTTTGCTAGAAATGTAAAATAAATATTTAAATGTATGTCCAGTACTACATATATCCTAGAAAAACCTTATCAATTTAGTATTGTTTTATAAAAATAAAAATAATAATAGTTTCGAATTAGTTAACTAAAGTAGACATGTGAATACACGAACGATGACACAATCAAGTTAGAATGTTACTTGTTTAATTAACGACGTTTTCTACTTTTACTAGGAAAAGTTTTTTTTTCTTCTAATTTTAAGGACGTGTTTTCTTAGAAAAATGATTTTCAAATTTTTTGTAAGTGGGAAAATTGAAAAATATTTTTCTACCAAACACGCCAATCTTTATATATTTTTTAATTAAAAAAGAGCAGCTTCTTTATTTGACTAAAACCATACTTAAGGAAAAATTAATGTTTTGAAGATTCATAATTAAGATTCATTTTTGAATCACCTGCCATAAATGTTAATCAACTCGAAAGGATTTTTATATGATCATCTTCCTTAATTAAGACTTTGTTGATATTTTCTGGACTTAATTATTTACGACAATCAATACTCCCTTCGTCCATTTTTAATTGTTATGGTTTCTTTTTTAGAGTCAAACGATAAAACTTTGACTAACATTTTATGTCATCATATTGATATGCAAAAAAATGCAATTTATAGTACTTCTCGTATAGTTTTTGAATATCGAAATTTTTTGTTTAAAATATCGAATTAGTGTAATCTAATTTAATTTTGAAAATTAGTCAAATTGACTTTCGAAAAACACAACAGCACACCTAAAAGAACACACAATGAGTACTCATTTCCTCTTCTAAAAGAGGAAAGATTGTTAAGATAACTTAATTAAATATGCTGTACCTAACAAAATCTTTACTTATATTAGAGTTTAATTTTCTTTTCCTCTTTTTTTCAAAGGATAACTTTCTAGCTTAAAGTTATTTGACGAAATAAATTTTGGCTTTATAGTATCTACAAAATCGATACTTTTTCTAGTACGGGGATAAGATTCTTATCCTAAGAAATAGAAAGGGTAAAAAGGAAATAATGAAAATTGAACTTACACTTATCGTTGTGAAAGACTCGTAATGTATAATTAAATGATATAATGATAATTACTTTATTCGTTCATTTTTACTTGTTATATTTGGATTTGACACGCTCATTAAGAAAATAATAATTGACTTAAATAATTAATACTGAGTAAAATATAGAAAAAAATAATTATATTTTCTTCATATGTTAAATATGACAAGTAAAAGTGAAAATTCATTTTTGAAATAGTGGACAGGTAAAAATGAACGAAGAAGTAATATGTATATACTGATTCAGTGCGTGAGTGTTACATGTCAATTTAGAACAATGAACCGGTAAAATTGAACAAATGAAGTAATATATATAATTCATACTTTTTTTTCGTCCCTAATTTTGTCTAATCCTTAAAAAAGCAAATTTTGTTTTGTTTAGTTATTTCTCTTTGTTGCGTCAAATTTATTTATAGATTCACAAATATAACTAATTTAGATAGCATCAAATTTCCACCCTCTTTTGCATTTCCTAGATGGGTAAATTAATCTGAAAATTAAACCAAACTAACAATTCTGACATGGGAGTGTATTCTCTTAAATAGACCTTATGCAATGAAAAATCGAATTAATAGGCCTTGTAAATTTCAAATACCAAATAATTATATAAATTAAAATATAATATTTTGATCTAATTATTCAATTTCCACCCCCTTGATTTGGCATTTAATTTACATGACATAGAGGTAGTTTGTAAGTTGTTAGAAGTTATAAAAAAATAAGTCATTTTCTGACAATATATATTTCTCCTAAAAAATTATCCCATTGGTCCCACAATGTCCGGATATTAATTAGTTGTAATACTAATAATAATAAAAAGTATTAGCAATTGAACTTAAAAAAATAGTACTAAAACAAGATTGAAGATGTTTATATAAATATTTTAAAGTTAAATTATTATTAAATATAAATTATTATTATTTTAAAATTACTAAAAAAGAAAGTGTGTCATATAAATTAAGAAGAAGAACTATTTACTTATACTAGCAAAACAACCGTGTACAACTAATGAACTTATAGTACGTACTCCATCCGTTCCTTTTTAGTTGTTATGTAGCGCTTTTCGGAAGTCAATTTGATTAACTTTTGAGGCTAAATTAGATTACTTAATTCGATATTTTAAAATAAAATTTTAGAATATTCAAAAACTTATACGAAAAATGTTACAAATTGCGATCTTTTTTTCATATTAATGTGATTAAAAAATACATCTTAAAAAATTAATCAAAGTTCATATCGTCTGACTAAAAAAAAAGAAAACAACGAGTTATATATGACAAATAAAAAGGAATAGAAAGAGTATAAATAAGCCATAATACTCAACTAATATTGTGTATTTTTATTGTTAAATTTAAATTTTAGTGAAATCCTAAAAAGAGAAAATAAATAAATCATTGAGTAGTTTGATTGAAGATTTATGAACCAATTAGGTGAAAGGAATAAAACTAGACACGTGAGGTTGATTACAGGTGATTACGACCGGCTACCTGAATGTGAATCTCAGACCCATTTACAATTATGGCGCTTTTCTTGTCGTACGGTTTATACGGACATCTCTGTTTACCGGTCCCATACGTAGCCGGTAACAACCTCCATTTTTCACCTACGCGCTTTCACATTTTCCTTGTACTTCACGTCTCTCAACTCTTTTTTTTTGTTACCCACTGACTATTAGAGTCCCGACTAAATTTGAATCATGCACTATAAGGTTCATTCGAGGTATGCTTTCAACATGATTTTTTTTCATACTTAGGGCTTGAAAGTCAAACCTGAGACCTCTGGTTAAGGCACGTCTCTCCACTATTCATATTAAAGTGAGATTTTTTTTATTGTCAAATTTTATTGGAAACAATCTCTAAGTCTTCGTATCCACTAATAAAATGATATTGCTAACCTTTATTAGAACTCTTATTTATTTATTTTGTTTTTTTATTCAAACTCAAAATTTTAAGATTAAAGGTGAAGAATGATTACGCGTTGTCGAAATAACAGAAAAAAGATGCGTATAATAATGTTGAAAAGTTTGCCACGAGAAAAATGTGATCGCGATGGTTTTGGTATCTAGGCACAAGGTTTGTCTAATTTTTTTTGTGTACGTGTAAGAGAATGATTGAATTTTTAAAAAAATAGTAGTACTATTGAAACTAAAATAATTACTCCAATAAATAAGTTTTCACAAATAATTGTTCATAAAGAACAGTTTCTTGAGATTGTAATTAATACAAGTAGATATATCATATAACCTTCTTTTTCATCCAAATTATTTTACAAAAGTTTTTTCGAAAACTAATTTATCAATCGTCATTAATTAAACAACCATTTCATACGTCATGACTTTAATTAGCTTCTAGCCTTTTTATATTGTTTGTTGTATCTTGTGAGTGTTTCTATAATTTATTGCATTTTTCACATGATTTGATAATCTAAACTAAAAGAGGAAACCACATTAATTAATAATGTTTTGGATTGGGATTACTTGAAAGCAATTGCGAAAGATATACCTTATAGTTATATATAATCACAAAAAATTAAAAGAAAGTTAATAATCACATTAAACTTTTATGGTTGGGCTACTTTAGAGTTGATTCTCATATGGTACTTAACTATCGTTATTTTTTTTGAAGAAAATTAAAATCAAGAAAATAACGACGTTATGGGTGTATTATCACTTCATTGGCTCCACCTAATTATTGTAGATAGGTCGTGTGTGTATTCTCACTTGATTGGCTCCACAAAATAAGTGCACCTTAGTATAAAAAATCCATTAAGAAATTAACAAATACAATGTATAGTTTACTAAATTACAAGATTTTGAATATTTTTCAAATTCCAAATATAACTTAAAGTGTTATTTAGAATTCACTCATTTCTTGAAAAAAATGAAAAACTTTTACTCTTTTCGTTTTATTTAATGTGACACCATTTGTTTTAACATAAAATTTAAGAAGAAATGAAAGATTTTTTAAACGTGTGATCTAAAACAATCTTTATATATTTATGTAACTTTAAATCATTTCACTAAGAATAAAATGAATATTTTTTTTAATAATAAACTAAAAAAAATGTTACATAAATTGAAATTCTATATCGAACCCTTGAAGGTGTTTCTAAAAATCTCAAAGGCAATGTCACCTATCATGAAGAAATGACAATACATAAATATACCAAATAGTGACACATCCATAAGATAGGATAAGAAAGTTTCCACTACAAAAGTTTGAGGTGACTTAAAATAGTCAACTGCCTTAAAAGTACGTATGGTCCACGCGTCATTAGTGAGAGTAGAAAAAAACCCACAACAAACACAACAACTCATTACTAATAATATACTAATAATTTTAATTAAACAAAACAAATTAAAATAAAAAGACCAAAACAGTACTTTAATTGAATATTATCTTTCTTTATAACTCGTTTCTTGTTTTTATACATATATCCCCCACTTCCCATGTCTTTCTTCACATCTTCCACCAAAAAAAAAAAAACAAAAAAAAAAAGTTACAAAAGGGAATAAATAAATAAAAAGAACAACACCCATTTCACCATTTAACTTTTGATCTCCAAGATTTGCTCAAAAAAATAAAAAAGAAGAGTTTTTTATTTTAGGGTTGTTGAATTTCATGGAGTTCAAGAAAGTGGATTGTTCAATTTGTGCTGTTTTTGTTGTTGTACTTGTGCTGTGTACTGGTTTAGTTAGTGGGGGTGATATAGTTCACCAAGATGATATTGCTCCAAGTCGACCTGGTTGTAACAACAATTTTGTTCTGGTAACTTCTGATTCTTGATTTTAACTGTTTTTTAGTGTTTCAGTTCAAAGATTGAGTCTTTTTTTAGCTTAAAGTTAGTTAATTTTTCTGGTTCTCTTCATTCTTTAGCTACAAGAAGTTAGTTCACCAAATATGCTAGAAAAACTTAATTTTGGTGACATTGTTCTATCTGTACTGTACTGGTATTCTAGTTATGAATGGGTAATTGTAGGTTTGGTTTGTTGAGAGTTAAGATTTTTTCCCCACTTCTTGTGTTTTTGTTTTGGGGGTGTTTATGTGTGTTTTAATTAGTTAGTACTGAAATGAAATTGATCTAACAGAGTGAAATTGATGTAGAGAATTCATATAGCTGAACTCATGGAGACTCTGTTACTTGATTGTTTGTGTTTGTCTGGCGATTTATCAACAATATTTGAGTGATATACTTGCTGTTATTCTGCTATATGTGTTTAATTATATTATCATTTGAACAATTAAAGGGAACTATGACATTAGCAATCAAGGGCGTGACCTAACTGTTTATAAAAGAGTTAGGTGATTTCTTCTCGCGTATCTAAGTCTGAGATGGATAAAGTTATCCAATGTCTGAAACGGACAGGTATCGTGCGAAATAGTTGAGGTGCGCGGGAGTTGCTCAAAAAACCACCTTTATCCAAATCCCAATAAAAAGGGTTTGGTTCACGTTTTCTTTGTTTTGGTGCTGATTTGCAGCTTGACGATTAAGTTGCTTAAGTTAGTGATATGATGCATCACGTGCCTACTTTTTAAAAAAAAAAGGGAAGGATGCATTGGTTTCTTAAGCCCTCCCATTGTGCTCTCAATTTCTTTCCTCATTGTCCCATCGCATGTAAATTAAGAAATAGGAGTTTGAATGAAGTGGCGGATCTACTTTATTAAAAAAGAAAAGTGGTGGCAGATGTAGGATTTTAAATCAGCGAATGCAGATTATTATTGCACCCCTTGCACTTTTCTTGAAGAGGGTGCAAATTTAGTATAATCTATAGAAGTTCTTAATACACTCTCACAAAGAGGTTGAGCCGTGGGCGCTCCCACTTCCAGTTACTTGAAATTGCCCCTGATTGAGTGGCTTACCATTTAAGAGTTATGTAAAAATATGACTGTACTTCCACAGTTCCTCTTCAGCAAAAACATGATTGCGCCTCCCCGATTAATCTTCAGTTAATATTGATTTTAGTCAATCACTTAATTGAATTTTGAAAGTGGGAAAGTTTGTTATCAAGATGTTGTATGGTATATCCTAAGCTGCTTGGACACTTCATTTATAACTCTAGAACAGGCTACCCAGTTTAATTCCACAAGTGGGGTGTGGAGAGGGTAGTGTATACGAGCCTTGCCCCTACCTTGTGAAGATAGAGAGGTTGTTTCCGATAGACCCTCTAGGCTCATATTTTTGTAACTTATTTTTTAGATATTTGAATTATTTTTAGCTGAATCCCAGTACTCGTATCCATACCTAGATTTGTACCCCCGAATCTTTAATTAGATCATGAAGGATCCGATCTCTCGATCCGCATCCGTATAGGACACCTGCACCCAAGTCCGAGCAACTTAGGTATATCAAGACAAAAAGTAATATGGAACTCTACCTCTCAAGTTGAAAGTCCTTCAATGAGCCATTAGAAGTAATGGCCAACTTTCCTAGACAAGAAGCCCAAACAGGTGTTGTGTAATAAAATGACCCCCACTGAGTACCATCTTCCCTTTTCCTAATCCTAAAAAAGTGATTATGTCAATGCAGGTTCCAGCATCTATACAATATATAGTACCTTTTTTACTCTTTTCCCAAGTCGAAGTTGGGTGATCACTTTCAACATGGAAAAACAAAAAGTGAAGAATAACCACTTTCGTGAATATTGGTTCTATGACCTCTCTTTTTCTTTCACTATGGGATATGAGACATTAAGTGGTCCTAATTTTGATGTAAGCCCTAATTGGAACACTTGACTGTTGTATCTTATGCTCATATTGGATAGTCTTTGTATAAGATATCAGTCCAAAAGAATCTAAAAAGGTTGAACAAGATTGAACCGTTGTCAGTTTCATGTGGAAGCAGACTGCCGTTTGCCGTTTAGATGTTAATTTAATTTTTCTTGGTCAAATATTTTATTACTTGTATATGATTATTGGAGTCTCTTTTTATCACACTAGTAATTTGACATATTATCTAAATTCCTCAAAATAGGTCAAAGTTCCAATCTGGGTCGACGGTATAGAAGTAACAGAGTTTGTTGGTGTTGGTGCTCGATTCGGACCGACATTGGAATCAAAGGAGAAGCGTGCTAATCAGACGAGACTGGCTTTTGCAGACCCTCCGGATTGTTGTAGCACACCTAGGAATAAGGTTGTTTCACATTTATTTCTCCTGTTGAAAGCATATTAGGCTGGAAACCTCAAAAAAATGTCATTTGTATAGTGAACTCAAAAATTAGGTTTCTAATATGTGTAGCTCACTGGTGAGGCCATCCTGGTGCACCGAGGTAATTGCAGTTTCACTACCAAAGCTAACGTTGCAGAAGATGCCGGTGCTTCAGCTATCCTCATAATAAACAACCAAACAGGTTCAAGTGCTCTTCCTAAGTATTATTATCTGTATTGTTTTCCATCTTCCAATATGAATTGGCTCATTCTTGATTGTCATGTGGAAACTGCAATCAGCCAACCAACAGTCATGATTTATTTTTTGAACTACAGGCAGTGCTATTTCCTTATTATCAAATTTCAGTGATCGATTTTGATGTTGACTTGGAACGTCATCACAGTGTGCCCTATGGAAAAACTAAAATCATCCGATAAATTCCTGTATTACCACCATTGCTTAATGTCTTGATATGCACATGCAAACGGTTACATATAACTTATGTTCTCTCATTGCTATGTAGAGCTCTTCAAGATGGTTTGTGAACCCCATGAACCTGACTTGGACATTGGTATCCCTGCTATCATGCTCCCACAACATGCTGGCACAAGCCTGATAAAGTTTCTTGGAAATAGCTCTTCTGGTGAGTCTCGTGGTATTGTACTTTTTTTTTTGTAGGTCTATTTGGGAAGCGGGGGGGGGGGGGGGGGGG
>JAJONR010012884.1:0-22286 GCA_029582245.1 Solanum etuberosum | reverse complement strand
ACTAGTCTATGCTAAAAAGCACTTAAGGAATCATCTAAAAAGTATGATCCTTTACTACCCATGATGGCTACATGGTTTATGGAGACTTGAATTATCATGAACTCGCGTCCCCATATCGGTGCTCAATACTACTCCCAAATTGTACTTAGCTCATGTGTTTGTAAAAACAAAACTCTTTCTTTGGTTTGAGATAATTACTCAAAACTTAGCTTAAAAGCTCTCTTGGAAATCGGTGTTTCCCTTTATTGTTCAAATGTGAAAATATTTTAAACACTTGGAAATACTCTGTTCCCTTATAATCTTTGAAGAAAAGAACTCAACTCTTTACTCTTTGCTTAACTTTAAACTTAAGTCTTAAAATGAAGTTAAAACGTTTGAAAGACTTTTGGAAAACCTTTGGACTCATCTTGACTTGACTCTTAACTTTCCTTGAATTGAAGTATGGATTCAAGGTTCATGATCTCATGTTTATAGATTATTTCATGATGTTTAGATGTAACTTAGAGTGTTTGAATCAACTAGAAAACATACGTACATTGCTAAGGAACTAGTACGGAAAGAAAAGGGAAAAAGTAAAAGACCTGGCGTCCCTGGCGCTCTGAGCGGCGCGAGGCGCCAAACGCAAAACTTCAGGACTGAAGTTGGGGCGCGCTTGCTGGCACGCCGCCCCAGGGGTGAAACTTCAGGGAGCTCTATGGGGCGTGCTGGCTGGCGCGGCACCCCACCCCTTTCCCCAGGTGTTTGACAATTTTTCTTGCTCGTTTTTCAACTCTAAACCCTCTAAACTCAATTGGTTCTTTCCCCAAAAACTTAGAATCGAATAAACCCTCAATATATGTAAGATTCAACTCGAATTCACACCTAAATACATGAATCAATCTCAAGAAACTTCAACAACAAGAACCCACAAGATTTCAAACCAATTTCATCAAGAACTCATAGGATTTACTTTCAAATCAATATAACTTGGCTGAATTGAATCATGTTTGGCGCGTGGGTGAACTAACCCAATGCTATGTGATCTCACATGCCTCGTACGATTGAATCCTTGGTGAAATCCATAATCAAACTTGAATGATCTTGACGAATCTTACCTTTTCTTCTTCTTTCTCCTCTTTTCTCCTTTCTCCAAGCCCTAGCGTAAACTTCAACTTTTCTAAACTGACTAAAATCTGATTTGACCCCTATTAAACTCCTAAAAACGAATTAAAATAATAGGGTACGGAAAAGACTAATATACCCTTTAAAAATCCGGATTGGACTTTCCTTATTTGAACAACCCAACTTCCAATGGGAATATCTCACTCATACGAACTCAGAATCGCGTAAACATGTCGGCGTTGGAAAGATTATTCCAAGATATTTCCTACAACATCTGGAAATACACCTAACACATCCTGAGCTAGGAGTTATGGTCGTTTGAAGTTGGCCAAAACTCAACTTAACATACTTAACAAAATTTCCAGATTTTTATAATCTTTGCAAAAATGGCTATTTCCAATTTTTAACTTCTTCCTAGTTATTTCAATTTGTGAGATGTTACAACGATAGATGGAGACTAATGGCTATCCGAAGAGGAGGATCTCACCAGAACTCTGAAAGAGAGAACTCCGTTGGATCCAATCAACTGCTACGAGGCTCACCCTGATTAGGATCTGCATCAAAGGGATAACCAAAATAGGGGGTGAGTACAGTCCACATGTACTCAGTAGGTTGGATCAGTTGAGTATAAGTAACTAAACAAACTTAAGAAATAAACTATGAACACTTCCACCTACATGAATGTCACGGCCCAAAGTATACCTTAGGCGTAACATGACGTATAGAACTCCGAGAGATCCTACACAAGCCACTTAGCATACGTCATACAAGATAATAGAATTTAAAGAGTTCAAATGATAACATTTTATACAAAAGAGTTTTTGGCAAAAGTGGAAGTCTAACATAAGTCTCAAAGTTATCTAATACATCATAAGGAAAGTGATTGGGACGTAATCCATACATCACATACAAAGTTTGAAACAAAATGACATAAAGCAATAAAAGGTATCTTGGTCCTCAGAACATGATGACTCACCGATCTTCAAATGTCTATGAAATCAACTAGTCATGAGTATGGGAGGTAGGAGCACCGGACCCTACATTAGTGAAACAATGTAGGAACAAGTATGCATTAGTACATGAAATGTACTAAGTATGAGGCAATAATGAACATAATAATATAATTGACTTAAAACGAGTAGGCATGATCATAATGAAACATTTATAAGCTTTTTGAGAAGAAATGACATGAACATCATAAAACATAGTCAAATACATTAACATAAAGGACAAAAGAACTTTGAAGAAAACATAGTTTTTTTGTGGGATCTTAGATTTAACCGACAATAAGACCATGAGAGCTATATCATGGAATCCGGTATATCCCTCATACCGAAAGGAGGAGATACTACTTGCCAAGGTAGAATATGTACATATCATCATTTGCTAAAGTGGATCCACTAGCTAGGTCATATAAGACATCCCGCGGGGCACATAGTTTGGGACTAGAGGTTGCTACTAGAGACTATCCTATTTGAGCCTCCACCTCAAAGCCCTCTTGGTGCTAAGTCTAAATCCCAACAGAATAATTTAAAGTCAAATATCAATTTAACATAGGGAAAGACAGTGATCAATACCAATCCACCTTTTCAAGATCAAAACATAGAATAACTCCTTAAGCATAATTCAACATGGATGAGAATACCTTTCATCAACGTGAATTCATTTGTGAGATATACCTTTCACAATCATGATCATCATAGTAAGTGAGAAATCTTTTCACAATAGCATCAATACTTTCCTTTCAAAGCATCATCAATTCATTTAAAATAACTTCTTGAAAACATGCATATCTTCATAAATTCATAATTCATAGTTCATAGGTTTATCATAAGATCATGGTTGAAAAGAATAATTTATGCATGTGCAAGTGCAATTTCAACTAAATATCATAGATTAACATCGATTAGTGTATTAGAAGACTTAATTAATCATAATCAATCATAATTGACCTACATTCTTTGAATTAAAACCCTAATTTGATAGATTGAAGATTTAATTGGGAACTTGAAATCTTTGGGAACTCCATGGAGGAAAGGACTCCATGGGTGAATACACACATATCTTGATCCTTTAAGCCCAAGAAAAAAAGGAGAATTTAGAGACTTGAATGGAACCCTAGTTATTCTTCTTCTTCTTCCCTAGACTTGAAAGAATTTGGGAGGAAGAATTTGGTCAAGTTTAGGGAATTTAGGAGAATGAGTTCAAATGGGTAAATTGGGGGCTTAAAACGTTTATATAGGGCTTAGAGTAGAAGGTAAAACGACATAGTATTGGGTTAAGACGATTAGAGAAAAGACCCAAAAGCCCCTAAAAATTAACTACCGACTCGACCTACGGTTCAGACCTACAGACCGTAGTAGATCTTTCTTCGGTTCGTAGTGGTCAACCGTAGACAAAGTACTGGGACCTTAAAATTCACCCATTTTTTACGGATCCCATGTATGGTTTGTAGGTCTTCCTATGGTCCGTACATGCCTACCGTAGAAACCAACTTTCGGCCTTATGATTTCACTAAGTTTGGGACTCACCTACGAGACCTACATATGACTCGTACATAGGGTGATGGACCATCCTGGTGAACCGTAAAAAAAGTATTGGATTGATTTAAAAAGATTATTTTCCCCACTTCCTATGGTTTCCATATACGGCCCCTAGAAGCTTCTACAGTCCGTAGATGGGACATATGGACACAGACCTTGTAACACCTTGAATTTGAAAAAGGCTAGAAAGGGGTCAAAAAGGGCAAGTAGAGAACACAAAAGTGGACCAGGGAACCCTCCACGGAGCCCTAGACAGGGTCATGAAGGGGACCACGGTCCGTTCAGGGGGCTCATGAAGAGTTCCCAGGGCTTCCAGACAAGTGTCCCTCCCACGAGTGCCTAAACATCCCGTGGTGAGGTTGACGGGCCGTCCAATGGCTCGTCGAGTCTCCACTCAGAATTAGGTCTTCTACCCTAGCCTCTAGTCAAGGACCATGGATGACTAAATGGCCCGTGAATCCCCACACAGATCGTGAAGGGGTACAGTGAATCCTACCATGCAGAGCTTCTTCACAACCCGTTAGACTGGCCGTGGTAGCCTAGACAGGCTGTGAAGGCCTCCGTGAACCTAGTGCATCAGCTTTAAGTCAGGGTCTTTTGGGTCTTTTCCTAAATGTTTTAAATCAATACTATGTCATTTTACCCTTTACCCAAATCCCTACATAAGGATTTTTACCCCCAAAATCACCCAATTCAATTCATTCTCTCAATTTCCCAAAAGAAGAACAAATTCATCCTCCCCAAATATTTCTCTCTCTAAGGAAGAAGAAGAAGAAGACAAGTTAGGGTTTCAAGATCAAGTTTCCAATTCACCATTGCTTGTGGGATTTATACACCAAGGTATGACAATCTTCATCTATGAAGCTCTTTCCTCCATAGAGTTCCTAAATTCTCCAAGTTTCAAGTTAGAAATTTCCAATTGAAGTTATGGGTTTTTTCTATGTCATGGGTTCCTTTCAATATTGGTTCAATTGATTATTTTATAAACTATTATGCATAAATTGAGATAATTCCATATTTTTAAGATGAATCCCCATGATCCCATGCATAACACATGTTTTTAAGCTATGATGATATAATGTGGATTTTGAATCATGAAAGATGAATTTATGAAGATATGCATGTTATTTATGAAAGTGATGAAAATGATTTAAGATTTCTCACATACCACTTAATACATGCATGTGAAAAGGGTTTTCTCACATAAGGATTCTTAGAGTTGAAAGGTTTTCTCAACTAACTTAGGTACAAGTTTTAGGAGCTATTCTAAAGAAACCTAGCTTGGATTGGCTATTTGATATGCCTTCCATGAAAGATAAGTCAAGTAAAGAGTTATGACTATTCCGTGGGATTTATGCTTAGCACCGAGAGGATATTGAGATGGAGGCTCTCTCGTAGCTAGAGGTCGGGTTTCTAGTAGCAATCTTCTTATTCCATACCTATGTACCACCATAGAAAGATTGTCTTAGATAGACATTAGCTAGTGGATCCACGTAAGCTAGAAGTTAAAGTTCTTGCCTTGGCAAGCAAGGACATCCTTTTTCGGTGTGGGACAGACACCACATTCCTCTATGTCGGTTAAGTCTACTTCCCACAATAATGATGAACTAAGGTTACTTCAAGAAGTATTTCACAAGTGTTCAAAGATGAGTTTTACTTGCATTTTGACCATAATTATTATGATATTTTCTTACTTTTTTTTATGGTTTTGACTTGGTCTTTGCATGTTATGAAAAGGTCCTTTTTAGCATGATTTTAATACTCTATGCATTGTTATCGTACTTGGTACATTTTTGTACTAATGCATACTCTTCCCTACATTGTTATTCAAATGTAGGGTCTGACACTCCGATTTCGCATCCCTGTGGCTAGTGGTCACTTTGGGTATATTGAGTAGTGGTGAGTCCTCATGTTTCGAGGACCGAACCTTTTATTGATTTTTGTCTTTACTTTTCAGATGTTGTACGTGATGCCAAGGTTACATCCCGATCACTCTTGATGTAATATATGGTTTTGAGACTATGTAAACTTCCGCTTCATTTTTTTACAAACTCTATATGATATGAATTGTCTTTTAAAATCTCTTAATTTTCTATTATCTTTTTTTATGCATGCTAAGTGGCTTGTTAGCCTCTCGGGGTCTTATACGTCATGTTACGCCTAGGGTATACTTTGGGTCTTGACAGACCTTAGCCCAAAAAAATACATTTTCCTTTTTTTTTCAAATCCGAGGTATTACAACGTAGAAAAGTCCAATTCTGGCATCGATGCCTCCAATTTATATAAAATGGCGTGAATAAAGTAAATACATAAGAGTACATATAATAATTAAATTAGCACATAAACAAGTCACACAACACAACGAGACTGGCTAATGCGATGCAATGAGATGATGAAACGATGGAATAATGTGGTGGTACCAAGGTCGTTGCACAACCTGTCGTATACACCTTGCCGAGCCTCTAGCTTCTAGACAAGAACCCATGGGGAACTCACAGTCCATATACCAATCTCAATGTCTCATCAACTTTCCACCTCAGCGTAGTCAAGGATATAAGTAAGGTGTCACATTTTCTTTCTAAAAAGATAGTATTTTTCTACTTTCTCATATTTCCATGAATCATGATATGATGTATGAGGATGAATGCTACACAACACATATAACACAAGGATATAATCATCCTCAAGGATTTCAAATAGAATCAAGTTTCCAAACTCATCAGGTCATAAAGCATGTTCTCAAAGGATAGGGGTAGTGGAGGAAACCATTTAAAACTAACTTTTTACCACTTAGTAGCATTTTTGTTCATTTTTAAGGTGGTTCAAAAATCAACTCAAACCCCTACTCAGGCATCTCCATATCAAATATAAAGATAAATTACATAGCCCCTCTCTTGAGCAATTACTCAAATATCACAAAATTCCCACAACAATTATAGATATCACACAATCCTCCACACAGGCTAAGCAACACAAATAGGCATCATACAAATTAAAACAGGAAGATCAACACTTACAAGACTCTAGAACACATACTACAACTCATTTTACAGTTGACTTCTTAAGAAGAGGTTAATTACTCATCTCAGTCTAAAAGAAGGAAAAACCAAACCTACCTCAAGGCCAAAACTTCACCTAAACAACTCTACCGAAGTAAATCCTCAACCACACACTAACATGAATGATCCTGAACTATCAAGAATAGAAATAGTTTATCAAAAAGAGTCCAACGATACCTATGTTGATAGGATTTGAAACCAGGGGTAAAATAGTCCAAAAATCACTTCAAAAATTGAAATGATAAAATCAGATTTTTAATTGAAAAGCAAGTTCTAGAAGTCAGGAGGAGTTCGTGGTTGAAAACCCATTAATATGAGTAAGAATAGATCTCCAAATCAAGAAATTACTCATTTTTCAATTTGGGGAAAAAAAACCCCAAAACCCACATTTGAAATCTTGGTTTTAAGTATTTTGGAAGATGAAATTCGAAGAAAACGATATAAAATCAATAAAGGAATTTACCCACACAATTCTGAACTTGAAAATGCTTCCAAAGTCTCCCTCTCAAGCTCCCAATATGAAAATAATGTAGAAGAAACTGAAATGAAAGAAATAAGGTTGATTTTAGTCATTAATTGGTTGTTTGGCCGCTCGTTGACCACTGTCAACATCGGCAAAATTAATTCCCTAACTTATTAAAGTCTCTAAAAGGATCGTCAGTATTCATTCAAAATCCAATAAAAATGAACCAAATATGCCACCCACTAAATTCGACATATCAAACTGAATGGAATCGTCGAATTTTTGAAAAATATCATTTTGACATAAATACCCTCCTCGACCTCTATTTAGGCCTAAATCTCAACTTCTCGTCTAAACACTCAACTCTCAACCTAATGCCTCGAAAACCTTACCAACTACTCTATTAGCTCAAACTCAGCGTTCCAAACGCGATGGAACTGGTAGATTTTTTATCCGATTCTCAGAACTCAAAATGATTACCGTAATCAACCCTATCAAGAATTCTCAACTCAAGAGGGGTCAAATCACTAAAAATACATTCGATCGCATCGGAGACCACACCAATATTTTCTGAAATATAAACTGAGCATGAAAATGCTACTAGAAAGGGCAAAATGGTTATTTCACAATTAAAAAGCAAATGACAAGAAATGGGACATCACATGAATCTTGAAGAAATTTTTTGGAAGATGAACTTTAGCCTTAGTGTTTCTTGAAGTTCTTGAGCGTAGGAATTTAAGAGTGAATGAGAGGCTTTTTATTATGAAAAACTAATTTTCTACATGTTTAGGGCCATTTAGATGACTCCCTAAATGATTTTAGGAAAAAAATACCCTTAAAAATATAATTACAAGAGCTGGAATTTAGAATTTTATTTCATCGGACAATGAAGTCCATATTAACTCTGTGTTGTGGAGCCATCGCGGAGCTTATGCCAAGTTAGAGCATCTCTGGTAAATCATTCATAACGTTTTACTCAACCTGGATTGATGCCAACTTGGCGGGGTTGGAAAGAAGACTCATAGACCTTTAATTTGATAGGTTACGGCTCACATAAATCTTCATATTATAGGAGCTATGGTCATTTGAAGTTAACCCTTATATGTACTCATCCAAACCTTAGCCAATAGAAATGCTTTGAACTTGGCTTGATGTAAGAGGTCTCTTATGAACCTAAATCACATACAGTACCCTTGATACACTTGGTAAAAACCTTAAAACACATGAGCAAGTAGTACATCACCCGGTTCAAGCTCATATACTTACGACGAATGATTCAGATTCTATGAGTAGAGTGTGAAGTGCTACATGAGTTCCTACATTTTTTTCTATAAATGTTATAGAAAAATAATAATGCACTTAATTAGTTCAATTGTTATGTGACATTATTTTTCTATAAGGTGTACTTGCATTATATATTGAACCGTTAATGTTATATGACACTATTCTTATTGAAAATTTCTATATTTGTTATATAATTTAATTTAATTTATTTATTTCCTAAATAACTTTGATAGAGCTTAAATCCCCTTTATTCAAAAGAAATGTATGTACAAAATCGGACAAGAAGTCCAAATGAAATAAACTAAAAGCAAAACAAAATATCTCCAGGCCCAGCCCATTAAGGGAATCAGTAAGGGCTTTATAAAAGTTTATTTCAAAGTAGGGTTTCTTTCTTATCCTCTTACTCTCTTCTCCGCCTTTCTCTCTTCCTTGTCTCCTCCTCCATCTCAATAAGCTAACACTGCTATGGCTTTTCATTTTATTTTTTTTGTGGGTGATTTTGACCTGCCTCTGTTATCTCCTCTCTTCTTTCTCAGCTCGTAGAAGTAATTAGATAGCTCCCTTTACATCCTTCTTTTCTTCAAATTCTATCAAAATTTGACCTTTTTTTGCATTTTGTAGAGGTATCGGTGGATGCAGTGGAGTCCAAGATGGTTTTTACAGAGGTACCAAGTCGTGCGTGTTTTGGAAGCAATCCTTTGTAAGCTCCTTGTCCTTCGTTCTTCCTTTTCTTCTATTTGTTTCCCCCTCTCTGATGTATTTTGTTTTTTTTAGATGAATCAGATGTGGAGATATCCAGATGCTCCCGATCTCTTTCCGAAAGGCTTGTTGTTCCATCCCAATAATTTATATTGCTAATATTGAATTTATGGAATTTTATATTAGTGTTTCTTAATTAATTATGTTAAACTTTTATCCATACTAGACTCTATATAATGATTGGAAATTGCATATTAAACTTTTGATTTCAAATCTAATGTGAAATAAATTTTGACATAACAATGTGGGCTAGATGCAAAAGGCTCTTAAGGCTTTAGATGTGTGCATGATGCCTAATAATGTATCTTTCTTGTATTATGACACATAGACGATATGGTATTGATATTCCTATGATGATTTTATTATATTGAAATATTATTTACAACTCCAATAATAATATTTATTTGTGCTTATTTGAGTCAATTGTAGATTCAATTATATGACATTCTAGACTTGGCCTTAGTGTTTAACAACCAAATAATCGTTTAGCCAAACAAGGTTTACTTGGTGCTATAAATAAAGTGATTTGTCTACTTATTATTATTTGAGTGTTTTATAGCTTTGTACTAGATATCAATATTCAATCTATTATCTGTGTAAAATTTCTATTCCCCCCCCCCCCATCCCCCCTCTCCCCGCTTGTTAGCTTTATACGACATATCAATAATATAATGTGTTTATTCTTGGAAAAACAAAGGTAGTTTAGAGAATTTGCGAAAGGGAGATGGACAATGAAGATAGTGTTGCATCATTTATTTTTGACATCTTAATATGTCTTGGTCCACCATTTCATCAATTGTTTTACTAGTATTACTTTTCTAAATTTAAATTTCTAGTTGATATTTTCATATACTTTGTAGGATTTAGAAGTTGTTGGCGGAAGCATACTATGTCATGATGAGTGCAAGAAGGATTGTATGTTGATTCATGGTAAGAGGGTTCTCTCTTTCTTTAAAATAAATTGACGAATGTTGCTTACAAATTATGATAATGTGTGATACACTTATTTTCTTAACTTAGTTTAAAGTTATGATAATGTGTGATACACTTTCTTTAAAATACACATGTTTGCAATTAGAAATAAAATTAATAAAACTCAATAATAACACTAATACAACTAAAATTATGAAAGAAATAGCAATCTAGATCACTTGTTCTTCTTTCTTCTCTCCTTTGAAACTGCTGCTATGGCCTTTGCTTGAAACCTTTTTCTATGAGTTTCAATAGCTGAGGATTCTATGCGATCGATTCCTTTATATAGTAAAAAATTAATTTATGTAGAACCTTATTTATTTTTCCACAAGGTTTTACACTCATTTTCCAAATATGCAACCTGTTCAATTTAAAACCCCTTTTTGATGATGACAAACAACGCAAGTATAACTATGCAAGTGTATCCATCTATTCACCCTTTCACCATATAGCTTATTTGAGAAACAGGTTTTGATCTACTTAGTTCTTGAATAAATCGAAACAAATATATCTCCTGCTATTTGTGTGACATAATTCAAACGTCTAACATTTTACCATTTTGGGACCCCAATATATTCATCCTATTGTACCCCAAATGTAACCATCAAATCATATATTGATCGGATACATAAATAAGCTTGATTAATTTTTCAGTTATTATAGAGATGGGTATTGCATCTACCGATTCAATCAAATAAATCTATAAAAATGAAAATTATTTCTTGAATGATCATTCAGATCATACTTTAGTACTTGTCAATTTTTTAGTGTGTGGATCTTAAAGAAATATACTTAACAAAGGTATTTGCATATTTGTGAAGCTTAACTTGTGAACTACAATGTGGTCTCTAGTAATAAACAATTGTACTATCCAGAACTCTAAGGTATGGTCTTAAATTTATTTATTTTAGCTTAGAATTTGCGTTATGTATAAATATATATGTGGTATTTTTTAATTAGTTTTAATTTTTGTAATTTTCTATTCAGTTTTTTCTATCAAAATTTGCTCGATCAATTTCACATTTGAATGATCGTGTAAGAGTGTGTAACCGTAATGGTTCACTTGCTGTCGAACAAGGATGGATTAAATGTTCACCCAAACATAAAAGCAACATACGTAAAATGAAAATGATAGGGCAACAAAAACTAGCACTTTATAATTTATCATAATATTTCAAGCATGGAAGTGCACATTTCCATAATAAAGCGAAATACTACTACTCCTAATAAGCAATAACAAAGGAGGAAAACATCTCCTAATCATACTTCAGATTAGGATATGGTTACCTCCTTTGTTATTGCTTATTAGAAGAAGTAGTATTTCGCTTTGAATATTATGGAAATATGCACTTACATGTTTTAAATATTTTGATAAATTATAAAGTGATAGCTTTTGTCACCCGTTCATCTTCATTTTTCATACGTTGCTTTTATGTTTTGGTGAAATTTCAGCCCATCCTTGTTCGATAACAAGTGAACCATTATGATTACACACTCTTACTGTGGGGTTCCAGCCTCATTTTATTAAAGTCTCACTTTGGTACAACTACATACCAACTAAATCTTACCAAGATAACTACATAGTTGCAAAATTTGAAACTTTAGTAATTTCATGATGTCATTGGTGACATCATTAGGAGTAGATTTCTCCTATAAATAGAGAGTCCTTGCTCATTTCAAATATACACCAATTCACAGAGAAAGAAAATATGGAGAGCTGTGAGGTTTCCATAGACTATACAAGAAAATAGCCTGTGAAGAAAAATAGAGTGTGAGCGATATTTTTAGTAAAGTGGAAAATCAAAAGAGTGTTATTCCTTTTGAGTGTGTTGTAGTCATTTTGAATATTGTATTCGTGACTACACAGCGTAAAAATTCATTTCTATAGTGATATCAATTGCTCCTCTTGGCCCGTAGTTTTTCCCTTGTTTAAAAGGGTTTCCACGTAAAATTCTTGGTGTCATTATTTTTTCATTTTATTTCCATTATTTTTACCATATATATTTTTGTGTTAGTCCGCGTTTTTCCATCCACTTACACGATCAATCAGGCGTGAAACTGATCGAACCACAAAGTGGGCAAAGGAGGAAAAATGGCAAGTAGTTAGCCGGAGGCAACTATTCCAGTAAAGCTGCTTCGAACAATTGAGATAAATAAATGAAGAAAACGATTAAAACATTTGCTGCATCAGAGTCTGAAAAGGTCACATACAGGCCAAAATTACCAACTTTGCAACAAACATTGATGCAGCATGTAGAGAAGTACCCGGCCCCACGCAAACGTGGACTCCCATGGCTTTCTTGGAAAAGAGGCGAATATACCTTTTAACTAACCTCTTCGATTTTGCTTATCCTAACAGTGATTGATTAGGCGTAACTGTTGAAGCTGGTTATGCAAAGGTTGTTCAACAAACATTTGTTGCATTAATGCTTGTTGCAAAGTTTGTAATATTTTGCTTGCATTCAGGCTCTGATGCAACAACTGTTTAACTCTCTTTTCTTTACTGAATTTATATCATTTGTTTGAAGCAGCTTAGCCGGGGTAGTTTCTTCCAGGTAATTAGTCCTAGCTCTTTTTATTACTTTGCCTAATTGGCTTAGATTCATCCACCCCGGTGACTTACTTCTTTCTTTCTGTCCTGTTGGCGATAAAAATAGGTTAGCTCATATTTGTATGAAGATGACAACATAAAATTTGTACGAATCAAAATCGAGTAATTTAAATTTGAAAGGACTTCCTTTATTTTCAGTAAGTGAATAATAAATAAATAAATAAATGCGTAACTCTTAACCAAGTAAATTTTTGGCAAGTGTCATATGTTCTTCATGTACCAAACAATCAAGTTATCTTTAATTTCTTTTACTTTTATGATCCTATTTTTGCCTCATAATAAAGGACTTACTATAAGAAGGTCATTTCCTACTAATGATGGTCATTTTATGAAACCGTTTAGCAAAGTTTGATCCTCTTCCCTTAAACTTCACTGAAATAACTCTTGAAAATGAAATTTTCTGACTGCTTTGTTGTTATGTACATGATTTAGGAGAAGAGTACTCGAAGAGTGAGCCTGCTTTGTTGGGTCATATATTTTGTACTATCATTTTGTAGCTGCAACTGATGCGCTAATACTCTCCACAAAGTATTATCTCATTATAGACAAACCTGGGGTTAAGACCGATTTTACTATTTAGAAATGTTTGCAACTCAATCATAGATGTCTACCATATTTTTTAGATTAAATCTTTTTTTAGTCTAATTATACATTTGTTAAACTTTATTTTCTGAAGTCCAATTTATTTCAAGGATGCTTGAATTTCTTGTTAGGATCTATGTGATTTTTCATCTAAAACTCACATATTCATAATAACGGCCTATCCTATAAAATGAAGCACGATATGTTAGACTCTTCTTAACCATAAGAAAAAAATATCAATATATCTAAATACGAAAAATTCCATAAACGTACAAGCGCCCTTGAAAGGTCCATCCCCCACACCTTCCCTATCACGATAGCACACTAGAAATCAAAGGTGTAAGCAACAAAGACAACAAAAAATAAAATTTGATGACGATCTTCATTTTTCCTCTCTTTTCCCTTCTGATGATTCTACAAATGTGGTTATAGATGAAACACCCTGTGTTGATGCAGCCATTGTTGATCATGCATCCACCATATTAGACTAAAAAATGACTAGAATTTAGGCTCCAGACGCGCACACAATTTTATGAAAATCCATCATTTTTTTTTAGTGTATCACATAGAAATTATAGTAATCCTACTAATATTGACTCACATTTATATTGTGTTTATACATGACTCTAATTTTTTAATATTATTTCCTATTTGAAAATAAATACTTTTTAAACAAGTACATTTTTTTCCTTTCAAATTTCACGTTTCTTATGTCCATACGTCACTAGAAAAAGTTTGCATGTTTATTGGATGTTCCACATAGAGTATCGTAATTATACTAATATTGACTCAATTTATATTATATTCATACACAACTCTAATCTTTGAATATCATTTTCAACTTGAAAATAAATCCTATTTTTTTCCTTTTTCAAATTTCACAATTTGTATGTCCAAACGCAACAAATAAAAGTTGTTCATGTGTATTGGGTGTGCCACATAGAGATCACCAAGCCTACTAATATTGACTCAATTCATGTTGTGTTCATACACAACCCTACTTTTCGAATAACATTTTCAACTTAAAAATAAATAGTTTTTAAAACAAATACTTTTTTCCTTTCAAATTTCACATTTCATATATTCAAACGCCACCAGAAAAAGTTTGCACGTTTATTAGGGTGTTCCACATAGAGAATATCGTAATCCTACTAATATTGGTTCAATTTATATTATGTTCATACACAACTCTAATTTTTTAATATCATTTTCAACTTGAAAACAAATACTATTTTATTTCTTTTTCAAATATCACAATTGTTATCACAACTAATAAATGTGCATGTGTATTGGGCGGACCACATAGAGATTATCGTAATCCTACGAATATTGATTCAATTTATATTATGTTCATACACAACTCTAATTTTCGAATATCATTTTCAACTTGAAAACAAATACTATATTTTTCTCTTTCAAATTTTATATTTTTTATGTCTAAACGCCACTAACAAAAGTTGTGCACGTGTATAAGATGTGCCACAAAGAGATTATTGTAATCATACTAATATTGACTCAATTTATGTTATGTTCATCCACGAATCTAATTTTTGAATATTACTTTCAACTTGAAAAGAAAACTATTTTTTTTCAATTTCGCAACTTTTATGTCCAAGTGTCACTTATAAAAGTTGTGCAGATGTATAGAGTGTGTCACATAGATAGTATAATAATCCTACTATTATTGACTCAATTTATATTATGTTCATACACAATTCTAATTTTCAAATATCGTTTTTCACTTAACAAATAAATACTTTTTCTTTCTTTCAAATTTCACATTTCTTATGTTCAAACACCACTAAGAAAAGTTTGGATGTGTATTGGGTGTTCGACAAAGAGAGTATCACAATCCTACTAATATTGACTCAATTTATACTATGTTTATACACAACTCTAATTTTTTAATATCATTTTCAACTTGAAAACAAATACTACTTTTTTTCTTTTTCAAATTTCACAATTTTGTCCAAATACATCTAATAAAAGTTTGTGCACGTGTATGCCGTGCCACATAGAGATTATTATAATCCTGCGAATATTGATTCAATTTATATTATGTCACGCAACTTTAATTTTTGAATATCATTTTCCACTTGAAAACAAATACTAGTTTTTTTCAATTTTAATATGTTTACGTCCAAACACCGCTAATAAAAGTTGTGCATGTGTATTGAGCGTACCACATAGAGATTATTGTAATCATACTAATATTGACTCAAATAATATTATGTTCACGCACAAATCTAATTTTTGAATATTATTTTCAACTTGAAAATAAATACTATTTTATTTTTCAATTTCGCAACTTTATGTCCAAATGCTACTAATAAAAGTTCGGTTCAGATGGAGGATACCTATCCAGAAGTTTTCGCAACTCACGCCCTCGAGGGCAGCATTCATGGCAATCATCACTACTTTCTCCCGAGGTAACCTATATTCTCCAACCTTCCTCGATACCCTAGAGGTCGACTCTTGCCACAAGGAATGTCATCGTTTTTCGGCTGGAGGACATAGCTTACGATCATCAGCTTTGATCATGCCACTAGGCATTTGATTAAGACATTGCACAATGATCCGAACACTTTGTCGCATCTCTTGTGCACATGTAAAGAGTGTGTCACATAGATAGTATAATAATCCTACTAATAGTGAATCAATTTATATTATGTTCATACACAACTCTAATTTTTGAAAAAACATTTTCAACTAGAAAACAAATTATTATTTTTTTCATTTTCAAATTTCACAATTTATGTCCAAACGCCACTAACAAAAGTTGTGCACATGTATTACGTGTCTCAAATAGAGATTATCGTAATCATACGAATATTGGCTCAATTTATATTACAGAGAATGTAATTCTAAAATACCCCTCAACTATTTGAATTGGTATAAAACTACCTCCGTCCACCTTTTGCCCCCCAAATATCATTGACGTCAACCTTTTGGCTCAAGAATACCTTTATTTCTAACAACTCGCACTCATAAAGTAGATCGAGGGCAATATTATATCAAATCTCATCATTTAAGGGCATTTTTTACCCTTCTCCGTTAAATAACTTGAAATAATTACCTAATATGTGGCCTCATATTATTGACTAGATTTTGGGTTCCATAGTAAAATCACTCCCCACACCCCCTTTCACTTCCTCCCTCTTCCACTTTTTTTCTTCTTGGATCTTGTCCACCATTTTAAATTTTAATTTTTTTAAACAAGAGAAAAAAAAGGAGGAAAATAACGACGACATTCATATAGAAATAATTAGTTCAACAGAAGATAATTTAATTAAGCAACTATGTACGTATACTGCATTTTTATTTTGTGTGTATCCAAAATTCAAAATAAAAAAGTGAAAATAATCTTTTCTCATATTTCCACCCCACCCTCACCATGATGATAATATAAATTAAAAGAATATGAACATGTAAATTCATTTCAGGTTTGAGTCACTGATATCTTAATAAGAATAAGAGATTAAACTAAAGAATAAAAGAGGGAATGAACAAGACAATTGGATAATTCATAGAAAATTTGATATTAAAAAGATAATAAAAAAGTTATAGATGGACAACCAGACGTGGATTTTAGTTTGATCCCCGGTTATGAATTGAGTTATAATGAATTGGGGTTGATTTAAAATAGGATAATAGAAATATATCGTGAAATTAATAACATTTTGAATATTATTTTCAAGCATATCATGTCAAATTAGGTAACATGATAAATAAATATCTAATGATTTTACTTTAGGGAAGTTATTAAAAATAAGGAAAAATATGAATCAAAGGGTTAATTACAAGGGTATTTTTTATCCAAAAAGTTGACGTTAGGGGTATTTGGGAACCGAAAGGTGGATGAAGAATAGTTTTGTGCCATATTCAAATAGTTGAGGGGCATTTTAGGCCCTTCTCCATTTATATTATGCTCATACATAACTCATATTTTCGAATATCTTTTTCAACTAGAAACAAATATTATTTTTTTGTTTTTCAAATTTCACATGTCCAAACGCAACTGACAAAGTTGCGCACATGTATTACTACACGTGCGATGACTATTCTAATCCTACGAATATCGACTCAATTATATTAATGTGAAGCCAAGGGCCGGATCTAGGGGGCGGGAATGTGTTCAACCAAACCCTCTTAGCAAGAAATTACACAGTATATGTAAGATAATTTGTAATTATTATTTCTTACATATAGATTTTGAATCCCTTAAACACAAGACTAAAGGTCGGCTTAGTGTTTTAGGGGTCAAAATTTACCTTAAGGTTCCAAGTTCAAATCTTAAACACTATATTTTTATTTTTTAAACCCCTTTAATGAAAATTCTAGATCCAGAAAATCATAGGTGACTCTTTATTTTGTCACTAATGGAGATCACAACAGATCAGACTTGTACTATATGCAACATTGCTGATGAATGTCAGTATTGCAGATACAGTTTGGTGCAAAATATCCAACATCAACCGTCTACTCAATATTTTTGTACGAGTCCACAATGACCACGAGATGAACATCTGTTAACTGTTGTTTTAACTTCTCGGGACCTGAATAAATCGTTTACTCATTCAACAATGACATTAACAGCTCGCAAAACTCATCTACAATTCTAAGTGGTCCTTTATTTGCCTCATATTATAACATTTCATATTATAGAAAGTGACTGCAGCACAGCATGGGTATTTCTGTCTCCCATCACTCATCTGACTTTTTAGCACAAGTACCATTTTTGATCAAGTATTCAACAAATTCATCAAGAAGACAAGGCCAAGGTCCTTCAACATCATAGTTTGATAATGTCGCGTCCACAGTCTGCGTAACAAGTCATGGATACCAATATAATGTACTTCTTTTGAAATTAAAAAACTTGAAAGTTAAGAACAAAGTGTGAGGTAATAAAGAGGGTGTGTCTGGCCAGCTAACATGCTAAAGTCATGAGTCATAACTTACCTTTGCAAATTTCAGTAGCTGTAACCAAACATCACGTGAGATAGCGCTGTTATGCCGTTCCTGAACCAGGTGGTAGCAGAACGATACCACAAGAAGAAAGAAAGAACAGGGGTGAGTTGTGATTTTCATAAATAGGGATGGAGAATCCTCAAGCATGAGATCACATCAAGTAAGCAGAAACCAAGGCACGTTGTGATTTTCATTAAGCAGATAAACCGAATATCAAACCTAACAAAGTCAGCTACCTGTACATAGGTAACTTAAGAAAACGGTTATCCAAGGATTTTCTGTTCAATTACCTGGATAAACTGACACCATTGATCAATCAATGGCCACTCCAATTCTGCAAACAGCAACTGCCACAATGCAAGTGCTGTTTCCAAGGCCAAAGTTTTCTGATCCTGAAAATTAGGTGGATATAGTTATCTCTAGTGCAGTAGAGGAAGCTCAGAGAGAGTGTATATGTTTTGCACCAATGTATAATGATAAATATATGGAAATCTTCATGCACATGTTTGCTAGAGATCTATAAACAAACTATCATTACCTAATAAAACGAAGTAAAATAGCATATACAGCTGAAACTACATGCATCGCGTTTGTCACCCTAAAATTTTATCTAATATCTAGGCACAAGGGTTAAAAAATGTATTACTATCCAAGCTGTACTGTTGAGCTCTTCCTGGTTTCAAAAAGCAACCAACTGAAAAATGTAAGTAAAACATGCAGAACTAATACAACCCAACCAAGTAACAAAAAAGAACATAAGGATCTACTGCTCGATAGTGTTCACACAATACTGTAGAATTTTCTTCACTCTGATAAGATAGGAGACTTTTGTTTTGATGGTTTAAAGGTAATTATTTGATATCAGACCAAGAAAGTAGTAGTACTAATATACACGTATCAATTAGTAATCTATACAAAAATCAGCCAATCAATCAAGCCAATCTATAGATGCAAACTAGCATACTTCTGTAACACAAAAAATATAAATAAAATAGCAAGGAACTAATAACCTTGGACGCAGATTTTCAATATCTTCAAAGTTTCTACTAGTCTTTTCTCTCCAAACTTCTTTAAAAATGTCCAAGGGGTTGATTCAAGATTTTTCCCTTCAGTTCCCAAGTGTAGTCACCTGCTTTCAAGTGTATAGGACTAGTACTGTTTTGTTTTACAATGGTGATGTTTGAGCCAACTTGTGTGCACGTAGACTAATGTACCGAGTAGCTTATCCAGCGCACAAACACGAGTTGCCAAGGTAATCCTATCGAACAAAGTTGGAGGGAATGGGCTCACACCAAGTGTTATAACTGAACTCAAACATGGGATATCCAGGACCTCAACAATGATAAAGGGGGGAAAAATAACAGTGCTTTAGGTGTTCTAATTGGAACTCGAACATGGGATCTCCAGGTTGTTACTCCAGTTCCTCAACCACTATGTCATTCCCGCGGGACAGGACTTAGTAGTTCATCTGATTTCCTTTTAAGTAATAGTTTGGCACAATATGGGTTTCTAGGATTCTCTTTTTCTCAATTAGAACAGCCTAAAGCACTGTTCCTTCCTTTTTTTCACCTTTACTGTTGTTCAACCTAAGAACAAAATTTATTAACATGCAACACTAACCCTTTTAGACTACCTGCAAATCTCATTTGCATGTATTCACCTCTTTGTAATCTCAAATCCACACAAAAAATGTACCAAAACATTGTAGCAGCATAGACTCCTCCAGAAAGCGATAACTGAAGAGTACTAAAATGAGCTTTAACAAAGGGACACTGCATTGTCTAACTTCAGATGTCTAATGAATTTCACCCCTTTATTGACGTCTTTTTGTGAGTTCTAGACTCTAGATATTACTTCCTAAGTAAGAAACCATTCATACAGTATCTTGGTTTCCTCACTTTAAGATTAAACCCAAAATCAAACATTATTCCCTTGCTGTGTGTCGTGCTATTTAGTAGTGAGCTGCAGACAGTTTTTTTGGTACTGTCGACACAGTAGAAACCTTGTCCTGTGAGGGTCTTTTCTTTTAAGCATACGTTCTTATAACTAATAACTTGTTGTAACTAATTAAATGTTTCCTTTGCTGTTCAAATCTATTGAAGAACTTAATAATTTACTGCAACATCCCAATTGAAGGTGGTTCATTTGGTTTTAGATTGTCTTATGACAATGACCCTGCACCGAAAACCCAGCATTTAAGTGTTTTTCAGACAAGCTAAGTAACTCCTAATGTATGAACTATTCTGATAGACTAAATAGTAAACACGGGATAGCTTTGAAAAGGAAATTCCATTTTGGAATGGGCAGCAACCAACTGACTTGTTGCTAACTCGTATTCTCAACCTTAGAACTATAGAAAGAAAAAGAGTACTGAAGGATCAGTAATTAAGTACCCACCTTCTCCTTTACCCAATCAAAAGTAAAGTTGTAAATTTCACGGAAAGTATCTGGAAAAAGATCCAAAGAAAGTCAAGGTAAGGAATCTTTTCCTGTAGTAAGACAAAATTAACAGTTAAAGAAAGATATGGTATCCATGTTCAAATTTCAAATAAGAAAATATTGAAGAACAATGGAACTTCTTTGACCAACAATAAGGAATTCCACGACAGGACAAACCTTCATCTTTCAGCTGAGATCGCAAAAATGGGATTTTATTCTTGAATTTCTCCAATGAATCTATTTTGTCATTCAGGATACAGCTTCATCATTTCGACATTAGACACTAAAATATTATAGTTGCCACAGTAAAAGAAATTCAACTATAGTGGGGAAAAGGCCTTAATCTAGGCTTACTCAAGAGACTGTACTCCACCAATAAACTCCTGCTTGGAGAATTCACAAATGGACGCAGCTTTCAATTTCCATGAAAGTACCAACTGTAATTGAATGCAATTGTAAGTGAATCAAAGATCACAGAACCCCTATATGCTTTTCTGAAGTCCTATATTACAAGCTTTTATAATAATCTAGACTTAGGCCAAAGAGTATCTGTTGTTCAGCTGAGAACTTTTGAGCTATCAAGTATACGGTAAACAATAATTAAAAATATTCTTTCAAGTGAAATCATTTTTTTGCAAGCTGCAAAAGAATCAACCAGATTAGTATGGCTTAATTTTAATTCGATAACGGTGTTATTTAGGTTGGCCTGCGTGCACCTCGACTATTCCACCGGATACTTGCTACTCCTACCAGCACGGACACCGGGTAACTCTGCCCACCAAGTCTCAGATAGATGGGGAGAAATCACCTAGTGTTTTTGACTCTATTGAGATTTGAAACCTCGTCTCCAAGGCTTGCTCCACTTCATTGGTATGGCTTAAATTTTACCGAAACATAAGGTCATTTTTTTGTAGTTACTCAGAGCTCAGGAAAGGTTATCCAAATTGAAAGTAAGAGTTAAATGGAGGTTTTTCTATAATAAACTTTCCCAAGACAAATACAGCCAATTAAATCCTTTTTGCATCACTCCTAGTCCTCCCCCCACCTTCAAAAAAATGTCTTTGAAAGAGGTAACAACAACAACAACATACTCAGTGAAATCCCACTAAGTGGAGTCTGGGGAGGGTAGAAGTCTCTGAAAGACGTAGAGAAACAAATAGAAAAGTAAACGAGAGGCTAATTGCACATACCATAACTATATCCTGAGGATCAACCTGACAAGAAAACAAAAAGTTTTACATTACTCAGGCATCATCACCAAGAAATTATCAGGAATCTAGGAAGAAGACAAAACGAAATATACAACAGTATGTGTAGTACTGAAAGTTTTAAATTAAGATTGAAAAGACAAACTACAAAACGCTGTGTATGATACACAACACCTAACAACCTTCACTTGAAATTCTTATCATGGAAATAGTAATGCTTGACTCATCAGATCAGCCAATTGAGGTAAAGCACCTGAAGATCATTGCAGAGATTGCTAATACCATCAGCCATAATCA
>JAJONR010012883.1:0-14343 GCA_029582245.1 Solanum etuberosum | reverse complement strand
TTTATACAATTAAATCAAATGTGTATATTAAAATTTAAAACTACTAGTTTTATATATGTTGGACCTATAATATTTAAAATTTAACAATTCAATGTTAAGAACGTAAAGGTCAAACTGATCAAATTTATATCTTAAATGCATCCTTTCGTAATATTGCACCCATCCTTCCGAAATCTTGAATACGCCTCTGAATACGATGATGATTGGGTACACCTCTCTAAGAAAAGATAGAAATTTAAATTTTATATCTATCTTATTTTTGTTAGTAACATTCCTCCAAGTGGTTATCGGTAACACTTTTGGCGTTTCAATCAATTTTTCTTTTGTATTTTTGCTTTAATCTTTCAAAATTTTCAAGCGTGTAACATTGAAAATTCCTAAAAAAAAATTAGCACGGTAAAATTTTTATACAATTAAATCAAATGTGTATATTAAAATTTAAAACTACTAGTTTTATATATGTTGGACCTATAATATTTAAAATTTAACAATTCAATGTTAAGAACGTAAAGGTCAAACTGATCAAATTTATATCTTAAATGCATCCTTTCGTAATATTGCACCCATCCTTCCGAAATCTTGAATACGCCTCTGAATACGATGATGATTGGGTACACCTCTCTAAGAAAAGATAGAAATTTAAATTTTATATCTATCTTATTTTTGTTAGTAACATTCCTCCAAGTGGTTATCGGTAACACTTTTGGCGTTTCAATCAATTTTTCTTTTGTATTTTTGCTTTAATCTTTCAAAATTTTCAAGCGTGTAACATTGAAAATTCCTAAAAAAAAATTAGCACGGTAAAATTTTTATACAATTAAATCAAATGTGTATATTAAAATTTAAAACTACTAGTTTTATATATGTTGGACCTATAATATTTAAAATTTAACAATTCAATGTTAAAAATGTAAAGGTCAAACTAATCAAATTTATATCTTAAATGCATCTTTTCGTAATAGTGCACCCATCCTTCCGAAATCCTGGATACGCCTCTGATGACATCGTATATTATGCCATGTAGGACACATGTGTCTACTTGTTCAATTTTATACAAATTTAAGTGTCTGCTTGTGCACACTCAAAATTGGAAAGTATAGTTGTCCGTTGAAGCCAAGTTAAGAGTTATATTATGTCCAAAAAAAAATGTGCCACATAAAATGAAAAGAGGAGTAACACATTAAATAATTTGCAAGACAAAATTTCAAAAAAAAAAGAAGTGTAACACACCCAATATCCCCATTCCCACCATCCCACACCTTACCTACATCCCCACCTTATATAATATTTGTTTAGATTATATATAATGTTTTTAAAATAATATATTTTACTTTTGTACCGACGGAAAAAAGAAGAAGCATAAACCCACTTATATTCCTACAAAATATTCTCCGTGAAAAACTTGAACACACCCTAAATTTAAAACCCTTTTTATTTTTAAATTTCGTGTCAAATCAAACACGAGTAGCCATGAAGATAGTAATTACAAAATGAGTGCTAGTATACACAAGTGAATAAAATCTTATTATGCGCGTACTCTGGCATCTTAATGTTTGCTGTTTTGCATATGTTAACAATGTTTGAACTAAAAAAGGTAATTGATGCACTGATGCTTCTCTAGTTTGTTTTGATGATTATAATGATGCAACATTGCTTTATTCATTTTTATAAAATGCTTCAAGAATGTGCATGAAGTAGAAGGTGGAATAGCGCAACCCACGAGATATCCTTATCTATCACATCCCACGTACGAGACGAGCCCTAAGTTGATCAACTACATAGAGAAATGATCTAAAAGCACTTGGCAAGAAACAAGAAAGAGAGGAACAAGTAGCCTTCAAATGTGTACAACAAGTGCAAGGTTTTCTGTATTCTTCTGTTGGATGGCTGGGCCACTGTTTGTACTTCCAAACTTCTACTGAACACTAATTTGTAAAGCTGACAAAATCTGAATGGCAAAACTAAGCATGTGTAAGAAACTGCTATTTAGTCACAAAGGGGAGGGGGGGGATCGTTTCCTCTTCTCTTCCGGGCTTCAAAGTTAATACTCATCACCATGATGTGCAAAGACATCACTCTACACGGTGATATCTACTGGTGACAAACAGTAAGGGAGTACACGATGAAGGTAGGCCTAAAGATTTCTGAGGAGTGCCTAATGCCGAGGGTCTCTTGATCGAGTAACAAAAATCTCGAGCACTATCAAAGCTGGATACTCTGGTTCTGCATTAAAACGGTTACCACTGTGGATATCAAAAACACAAGAACTGCTGTAAGGACATACTTCCAATTAAGCTGCCTTGCATCTATGTCCCGCAAGGCATCAAGTCTGGTTGAAGAATCAGTCTCTTTTGACTCACTCAACACAAAGTCTCCAGAAACATTCTCTTCCTGAAAATGAACAGCAGAAACAATAGTGTCACAACAGAGCTAGGTGTCTTTCCTTTTCTAAGTTGTCAAACAAATAACTTTAGCTTTGGGTAAACACGAAGTACTCAAAGAATTTTTTCACTTTAAGGCACAAGCACACAGCTAAGGTTATTTGGTTGACAATGGAATGTACAGCATCAAAATATAATGGTTGACTGGCATCTAAAATAGTAAATCAAAATACTGACAAAACCAGAAGAACATAGGACTCGTGTATAAAAATAAGCATAAGACGGAATAAAGCACGCACCACATTAGTTATTGATGAGAACTTAGATTTTTCTTCCTTGCATTCATTCGGAGAAGTTACAGCAGAAAGCTCAGCCTTGGGAAGCATGGATTCCCTGGTATCTTTGCCATCACTTGGGGGAGCTGGCGAAGGAACTTTATCCTTTTGCTGAAAAAGCTTCTTCTGGGCCTTATTTTCCATTATCAGCAAAGCTATCTGAACAATTTTTGCAGAAAAAACACTAATCTGAATGAGAAAATTATACAATTACCGCATAATAATAGTCTTCAAACAATGCCCTTGTTCTAACATTTAGTCCAAAGGAACTCTCTTCCATGAAGAAGTCATGCAGGAAAAGAATAACCAACTTTAACCACAAAAGGACAAGCTGGAAACTGAATAACTTGTCACAAGCTAAGCACATCGCAGATTCTACTTATAAAAACTAACTATTTTGAAAGACTGACTAACTAATTTTAATATCGAGCAAATCTTATTAATAATGGTCAAAATCGTCTTGTATAGCTCTTTCAACTCTTCCTTTTCAGCTAATTCCTTCCTGCAATAAGAGCAAACGTTGCAACGAAAGGTTGCTGTAGTAATTATCAACAAACACCATTAAAACTTTCAGGTGTGCACAAACTTGCTCTACTTCAGCCCATTTTCATTCCATTCCTTTGACCATGACTGCTTTTTCTCAGTGAAAGGAGTCACTGGAAGTGGTACAAGTGTTAGTGTTATAGGAAGGATAGAACCTTAATATGTGAGCCTGTAGATATCATTGGAAACTCGAGAATACCTGACGTTTAAAACACTTCTTTGTCAAACAAGAATATGTGTGCATGGGGTCTGTGTGCGCGTCTATGCATATATATTATCAGTAAGAAATACTTCTAATGATTACAGTGTGATCTATATGGTCACGAACTCTGAAAAGTTGACTAAATCCAGAGCAAGAAAATGTCAAACTCGACCGAATGAACAGCTATTGCTGCTGAAACAAGTAAAAAGGAAAAAGACAAAATGCATCAATTATACAGACAAGCTTGCACACACAACAACTGCATTTTAGAAGTCATTAAATTTATGATGCTGCTAAGGTTCCACCAAAGTAAATGAATAATAATTAAAAAAAATTGACATAAAATGTTGTGTTATCCAAATGCCATCTCATTGTTAGGCATAATTCTAGGCTGTTTCAGATTAGTAACTGGTATTCAATTACGCACAGTCATCAATCGGCATTTAAGCCCATTAACCATGTCAATAGACAAAAAAACTCAAAATAACTGGATAGATGGAGGAAAAGGAAAGACGTAAATGTTATCAAGATAATTCCAGTCATAACAGGAATGAGAGTCAGTAAGGAGTGACAAACCTGTTTTTCAAGTCTCTCTCTTTCAAGAGCCAATTGCAAAATTAGATCTGTTATCAGTTTACTGCGGAAGTTAATATCTCGGGCAGTAGCCTTCTTCATTTCCTCAGCTTGGCGTAACGATGACTCCAAACATGCCAACCTAACCCTCACAAAAGTTAATTCTTCATTGAGATCTGAGTTAGATTCTGACAAGATAATGCACTTATCTTCAGCACTCTCCATCAAACTTTTGGCTTTAGAAACCTTTGATTTTAGATCCTCAATCAAATCTTCCATGTCTTTGATTGTAGAATTCAACATGATTTGCTTCTCCTGACTAGCTTCAGCAGATGCAACTGCATGCTGAAGTCGAAGCTCAGAGTCCCTCAGCTGTTTTTCAAGCACATTTATCCTCTCAGAAGTAATGCTACTACTGCTTTTCAGGAAGTTCAGCTCTTTGTCAAGTTCCACATTTGCTTCTTTCAATATTTTACACTCAGTTTCTGCTGTATCAATTCTTCTCTCTGCTTCAGAATTCTTTTCCTTCAACATATTGATCTCCATTTCAAGGATCTCAGATTCTAACTCCTGACTTTTCTTTGCAGATGCTGTATAATTGGACAGCTGGAACTCGGAGTCCTCCAACCGTTTCTCAAGAGATTTAACCTTGTCCCCGAGCTCTTTAGAAGTGCTTTCAGACTTCCCTAGTAAGTTGTCTTTTGCTTTTAAATGTTCCTCCATTTCTTGAAGTTTAGACTGTAAGTAGCTTTCTTTCTGAATAGTACCGTTCAGATTAAAATGTGCCATCTGGAGTCGACCCAGTAGTGATTTTGAAATTCCTAAAAGGACTTCAGCAGCATTCTCTCCCTCAAACAACCTTTGCGAAGCATCTTCAATTTCTTCCTCGATGTATAAAGCTTCTTGCTGCAACCCGACTTCTAATTCTTCTTCAACTTGTCTAGATTCAGTAAGCTTCTTCTCAAGATCTAACTCTCTGGCCAAAGACTTCTCCAGCATCCGCAGAATGTGTCTCTGCTGTTCAACAGTCTGCATTTTTATCTTCGTCTTTGGAGTTAAAAGTGCATCACCGTTAAAATAGTCTGCTGCCTCGCTATCTTCCCCTGTCAAGATGCATCAGCATGAAGTATGATTAATAAGGATGATTGATGTCACACAAATTACTTGTTTTAAGTCAAGCACATAATAGCAACAAAATGCCTCATGCAGAGAGAAGCAATTCACATTTCCTGGTCCAGACATGCAGGGCTAAAAGAAATAAAATCATTAAATATTTGCAGACATTCTTCTTTTCTCCTCTCTCTTCCTTTTTCCATATATTATCCAAAGGGGTGGTCAGTTAGCATGGAGAAGGTTGCTGGGATAAGTAAATTGCATAGAGCATAAAACACTAAATACTGCTCAACATGAAATTAACACGCATCCACTTGGGTGTCGCTTAGTGGTCAATGAAGTGAATTGGGCACCTTGAGGTCTCAGGTTCAAATTTCAAGTCCCAAAGACAAAAAACACTAGGTGATTTCTTCTCATCTGTTCTAACCTTGGTGGACAGAGTTACCTGGTATTTGGTACCTGTTGTGGAGGTTCATCAAAAAATAATAATAATAATAATAATGATAATGACGGCAAATATGATAATAAACGTGCACCCATGATGCATGAACATCTAAGTAGAATCTTAGTTCGACTTATCCATTCACTTTGCATTGGTTCTGCTGAAGCCCATCTTTGATTGCTTTGAAATGGACTGACCACAGTGGATTTTGAGCAGCATAACCCAAGATTTCTTTAACTGAAGCTTCAAAAGCTATTCAGCATTATGCAGGATGTAAAGAATTTTTTTTAATGATAGCAGGATGTTGTAAAGAAACCCTCCCTTCAAAATTAACATAAAATAAAAAATAAACTCACAATTTTGGTCCCCCTGGGAGGTGAGCATAATCCCATGGAAGTTGGTACATTGTGCCCTCAATTCTAAAAGGTGGTCCTGCGACTGCTTGAGGGATTTTTCACTGTCATGTAACTTCTCTTCTATTAAAATGAAAGCCTCATCCACATAGCCACGTGAAGATATGACCTTCCGCACATTGTCAATCTCTATTGCAACAGAGGATAATAAACCGCCTAGCTCCGTCACCTCTGAATCCAGGACCCCAGATAAGAGATCAAACTCTATTGCCTTCTCAACAATGTCATTTGAAGTGCCCTCCTTCTCAGAGGCAAAAGCCTCAAAGTCACTTTCTCTTGTTTCCACATGCATCACAAATAAATCCAAATTAACTAGTTTCTCAGAGACACATGCCAAGTCTAGTTCAAGCCTTGTTAAAATCTCCCCGACACTTCCTACTTCTTGCATGACATTACCACTGGATGACAAAACTTCTAGAGAGTCTACTGTATTTGATTCTGCCTCCACTTCATTGGTGTTAACACCTTCGGTGGAAGTAGATGCATTATTCACTGTGTCAGCATCCATTAGTCTAACCCGTTTTTTAACCTGAAAATGAACCAATACCAATATTTTTAAGAGAAAAAAAATGTGAAGGTGCATGAAACTCAGAGGTAAAAGGCAATAAGTGAAACACCACACGCTTCTTTGAAGTAAGTGCACAGTTTATCGAAAATAAAGAAGTACTAAAAAGTAAAAACAGATGGTTTTAGTACATACAATAATCAAATCACGATTGTTATTACTGATATCAGCATCCAATATACAGTAATGATGATATTAATCCAACTCCTCAGAAACATCATTCAAATATAATTCAACAAGCCCATCAAAAGATAACTCCAATCATTAAACAAATTTTCATTTACAATTAATCAACCATTAAGTAAATTAATTTGCAGCACCCAATGTCATATTTGGTTACTTTAGTAATTGTACTATGAGAATAGAGGAGATAGGCAAAAGAGAAGCCCAGAATTAAAAGATACCAGAGACAAAGGACTTGCATAGTAGAAGAAAAAGAGTCCTTTATTTGAAGAAAATGAAGAAGAAAGAACAGAAACCAAAGAACTACAAAAGCATAAGTAGTAGATGGATAGACGTTACTTACAACTGACAAAATAGACAGATAGGCATTACAAACTCGAGAAGAAGAAGAAGAAGAAGAAAAAGAGCACAATAAAAACAATGAGAACGTTGAAACATACATGGCGATGAACCCTACTATTCAAATAGCAAAATGTCATTTTCCTCTTCTATTTTCTCATCTTTTAAAGTAAGATTCAAAGAATCGACCACTTCTCGTTGGGATTTCCAGTCTCACTCATCAGAAGGGCATAGAGTGATACACCTAATTCGCATCACTTCATGGCTTTAAGGGACGAGCCGTGACACTTAATAACACAGATGAATACACGATTAATAAATCTCTGGTAAACATATCCTCTTTGAAACCGGAAGAACCGAAAGAAACTGTAAGGTTTAAAGGATGTGAGAGTACAGATGCTTCCCACTATAGTTAAAGCTAAAAAGTGATTGTTCACATATACTGAAAACCCCATGGTGGTAAAAAAACTATATTGCTTCTGAGATCAGCTTTCATAAGTTATGTAGATTGGGTATGGGAGTACAAAGCAATTCTTACGTGTAAAAGTTGTATAACAAGTCACAAATGTGCAGCTAGTATACATTAAAAGTTAACAGAAAATGTGTTACTTCAATAACTATCTAAGGGAAAGTGATAAGAAGATACAGCAAAACAACATATGGGAAACCATTTCCTCTTGTTTATTACCTTTGATTCTTGGAAATGTGTTTGAATATATTTTCCACCAATTCGGTCATTTTCCTTAACAAATACCTCAAATCATACTCCATATTATTTACTTTGTCAACATTTAACACTCAAAATTATCACCAACACACTATCCTCACAGCCACCAAATACTACTACCCAACTATAAACAGTGGAAAATAGAGATTTCTCATCCATTACAGTAGTATTAACACACCCAACTACAACAATTAATTCAAATGAACCGTAAAATCAATCATTCCAAGAAAAGAAAAAGAAATCATTTCCATTCAAGATTCGCATCATTTGAGAAACCCCTGATCCAAATTAGAAATTTTTTAACTCGCGAACACTTAAAAGATAAAACTTTTCAACACCCATCTCAATAATTAGTAAAACAAATCAAACACAACGAAAAAATGATCACTTTTAACGATTAAAAAAACTACAGGATCAAGAAAACTATAAGGAATTTGCCTACTTACTCAATAAGTATCAGCTAATAGATGAATATTAAAGGATTTACTAAGCAAAGATTAGAGAAGTTCATAAGTCACATACCTTCCTTCTCGTAAATTTGCGGGTTCTACAGAGTGATTAGTCTCACGTGTTCTCTTGTCAGCTTTAGCAAAAAGGTCTTAACTGGGCCGTCAGGAAAGGAACTGATATGTTGGCCCATTGAGTGCCTCATCTGCTATTAACCCAGCCCATGAAAAACCCGGGGGAATTCCAATTTTATAAGAGGAAATTTCAAAAACAATTAAAGACTAGAAACACAATAAGGTTTTTAGCTATAGTTTGCTGGATTATGATTCGTGGATACATGTTATAAGGAGAAGAGAGGCGATTGAGATTGGAAGACGAAAGAAAGAGACCAGCGAGATTTAGGAAAGAGGAACAATAGATTTTGTATATTTGATCAATAATTGTATCACGTATACAATTGATATAATTATTTTGTACCAAAATTGGCTGCTAGAAGGAGGAGAGAGGTGAGCAAGATTGGGAGAGGGGGAGAGAGACAAGCGAAAGAGGAGAGAGAGGTGAATTGTATTTATATATTTGCTGGATAATTGCATAAGTGTAACTAGTATGTATATGTATCAATATTGTATTTCGTAACAAATTGCATATGTATTCATGTGTATCAATTGTATGCGCATTTGTTAACATGTGTGTTTGTATTTTGTATCACTGAAAGAGGGAATTCATTTGTTGCCATGTGTAATATTTGTATTTGTTGCCTTGTGTGTATTTGTATTCATCTGTTGTCATGTGTATTTGTATTTTGTATCAATGGAAAGAATTTGTATGGTAGACAGTTGTCATTTGTATTTATATCATTGATACTATTTATATTTGCATTAAGAGATAAAGGTGGGGTGAGAGGGAGAGAGAGGAAGAGATAGGTGAGAGAGAGAGAGGGGCAGAGAAAGGATAGGGAGAGAGGCAAGCAAGCGTGCAGAGAGAGAAGAGAGGAGAGGAAGAGATAGGTAAGAGAGAGAGTGGGCAGATAAAGGATAGGGAGAGAGGCGAGCAAGCATGCAAAGAAAGAGAAGAGAGGGAAAGAGAAAATTGCTATAAAATCCTAGTTATAGCTACGAATTGTAATTCTTTTAAACTACAGTAAAACCTCACTAAATTAATATAGATTGGACCATGAAATATTATTATTTTATATAGGTATTATTTAATCGATAAATTAATATTTATTAATTTAAAGAATGTTTTGAGATACAACCTTGTGATGTAGGGATGATAAGATCTTTCCATATGTATTATTGCAACATATTTGTAACACCCCGACTTTTCAGAACTCTAATTTAACTCGTATCTTCGTGGAAAAATAAAGAGGGTGAGTAATAAATTAAGAATGATGTGGTATGTCATATTTTAAGTGTCCAAGGGTTGTATCTCAAGTTTTTAAGTTAGGTAAGTTGCAAAATAAAAGTTGGCGAAAGTTATCGTAAGTTCCTTTTTAAATATTTCTCTGAAATTTGGGTCAAATGTCTCGGAGTTTTTCTCCCAATATATAAAGAGTTATGGGTCCTACAACCTAGCAAATCGAAGGTCTACGAGTCTAGTTTCCAACGCATCAAACCGTTTGTTCATACGACTTCAGAATAGAGAGATATTCGCGTTTTCGCGAAACTGCGCAAGCAAGCACGTGAGGTGGGTCCCCTAAGTCGGTGGAAGCTTATAAGATAGCATCTTCTTCATTTTTCTTCATTCTAGCTCGTAAGAAACCCACAAAAATCATATAATTACTCCTCAAATCATCATTGTGTGTTCATGATCTCTTCTTGGCTCCTTATCAAAAATTGCCCTACGTCGCGAGCTCGTCGTTTTGGTATAGTTTTCATGGTGAATTGAGTGGTGTAGCTCCGTAGAGGTTCTTGCAGCAGAGTTTTTTTCGGTGTTTTGATTCTATTCAAGTGTTCTGTGCGTGTAAAGAAAGGTAGGAATCATCTTTTATCGATTTATGGATACCTTAGCTCTTAGATAGTAATTTAAGATAGTAATCTGTATCGATTGTCGAATTGTCGTAGTAATTCTTGTCCTTAATTACTGATTAATTTTACTTTTTTTTTAGTGTTGTAGTGGTTCGTACAGAGGTATTTTCAGCATAAATTATAAAGGAAAAGGTATGTTAAGGCTATTACCCTCGTTCGGCATGTTTTCTTAGAGCTTGGGAGTGATATAATAGGGTAGTTAATGTTGGTGATCTTGTAGATATAATTGTGAGTGGTTGGCTGATTGAATGGTTATAAACCCTCATTTTAGGGACTCATAATCTGTTAAGAACGACCTAAGTTAGGAACTACTTGGAGACTATTCATATATATTGTTTAAAACTAAATTGCTCGCCTTTAGCCTATTCAATTGTTTGTTGTCACCCTTGGGGCTATTGTTATTAGCTGTTGAGCTATGAACTGTCTGTGGGGGCTATGATGTTGTCTAAGAGGACTATGTTACTGCCTAAGAGGGCTATGTGTTGCCCACGGGGCTATATTGATACCAAAGAGTGTTATGTGTTGCCTACGGGGCTACTTTGACGCCAAAGAGGGCTATGTGTTGCCTACAAGACTATGTTGATGCAAAAGAGGGCTATGTGCAGCCCACAGAGCTATGATGTTTCCTAAAAGGACTATGCGCTGCCTACGGGGCTATATCGTTGCCAAAAAGGGCTATGTGACTTCTTACAAAGACAAGGGGCTACCGATAGGGGTATTTAGGTTGATTTGGCACCTTTTGGGCTTATGGGGGCCTAGGTAGGCGGTGTGTTGTTTGTACCTGCCGAGCTTATGGGGGCTTGGTTAGGTTGTTGTTTGATCATTTGTTTGTATTTTTAGATTCAGTAGTGGATTAACATGCTTATCTAAATTTTGATTTCCTTACCTGATTGTTTTTGGTATATTATGATACTTGCTCATTTAGTCTATAGCCTTTCATACTCTATACATTATTTCGTACTGACGCCCCATTTCCTGGGGGAGCTGCATTCATGCATGCAGGTCCCGACAGACGACACAGTAGACCTCCTCAGCAGCAGGATTGACTTCTATCTGGTTGGCTGGCCCCTTTCCTCCGGAGCTTCTAGAGTTGGGAGATTTGTTAGCTTTTGTTGTATATATTTTTATGAGTAGGCTGGGACCCTTTCCCGCCAATTTTTACCACTCTTAGAGGCTTGCAGATTAGTGTGTGGGGTGTATAGCTACGTTATGTCCATGTTGACCTAGTTTGTTGGTTTGTTGAAGCTTGTTAGATGTTTGATGTATTGTCTTGATATAAACCTGCTTTCAGTTTTTGTATAGAGATCATAATGGACTCGACGGCCCAATCAGGACTTCTGTGCTAGTTTGCTATTTCTATATATGAACTCTTGGGAGTAACTGTTTCTTTTATAGATCCGTTGATAGGGGCCTTGCCGGCCGAGGGCTTAATTTAAGCCGAGATATACTTGTTTATTTTCTTGATTGCGTGTGGCAGCCATGCGCTAGTAGCAAATGGTTCAGCAGGGTCAGCTCGGGCTTGAGTTTTGGCATTAAGAGCCAGTTGCACTCCTTGAGTTTGAGGCGTGACAATATTTTATCATAGGATATTAAAAGGGTATGAAGTGGGACAAACAGATCTAGGAAAGATTAATATTTTGGATGCTATCAATTTTGTAATTCGGGCTTGTACGACAAGTGTTCAGCAAGAAACAATAGCAAATTATTCGACACTGCAAAATTTGTTTGGGGGCTGATATCTCAGAGAATTTGATTGAATCCACTTGTGAAAACTCCATCCATGAACTTGATCGTGGTCATGATTAATGATCTCGATTACCACAATAAAATGGACGTCAATAACCTATTAGATCACATACTTGGGTGAAAATAATAGATGTTCAGAGGTCCAGAGCTTAGAAGAAATTGTGGATACCATCGAAAAAAACAATGTTGATGATGAAGTTGAAGATGATACTATACATTTAGAACCAGTTACGGGTAAGGAAATACTTGTCGCATCTTAAATTTTTTACAGTTTTATGGTGCAGTTCGAAAAGACAACAAGGGAAATTTTTGATGCAATAAGAAAAGTTAGAGATAAACTTCAACTATATTTAAATTTTAAAATAAAACAAAATACAATAGATTCATATTTTACTAAATTGTCTTAGATATATTTGTACTTTTAAATAATTATTAATTTATAATATTAATAGGACCATATATTTATATAGGGATCTTCTTATTATCTTATCGAAATGGATGAAAATATTATCTTAGAGAGATTATTAATTTATCGAGTATTAATTTAGTGAGATTTTACTGTATAGTGATATATAATAAATATATATCACATGTTTGCTAGTACATAATTTTTCCATTTTATAGAATATACAACAAGTAGTTTAGACTTCATTTGTTTTCATTAAGATTAACTTATTTTAAGTGTTTGGATTAGTTTATTTTTAAGTGGTTTTAAGCTAAAATAGTTTTTAAGCACTTTTGGAGTATCTGAGTAAGTTTTAAATGTGTGTGTAAGCACTTAGTTTTAAGTTAAAATGATAAAAATAAGTCAAAAATGAAAAGGCAATCCAAACAGGCTCTAAGACGTTTGAATCTGAATGTACATTTGAATGTTAAGATGTGCATTAAAATTTAGAGGTTTGAATTTGAATACACATTTGAATATTATGATGTAAAATTAAGATCTGAATACAAAATAGTTAAGACGGTTTGTTTTTTCATAATCAAAATGTATAAAATTTGTCTTTGCTAAAAAAATAATAAATATAAAATACTAAATTGATGTAATATTATATCAATAAAATATTTTAAAAATTTATACAACAATTAATGGAAGTGATGATTAACAATGATGATTGTGTGTGTCAATTTGAAATTGTATTGGCTGATAATGATAATTGTGGATAATATTTTATGGTACAGTAGAAACGACGACTTTAGCATATTCACTCGATCTGATAAATTATACAAGCTTACACATACACAGGTCTAGTATTTCTGCTCTGAAAAAATGATGAATCACAGCTTACAAATAAAACAAATTACCTAGATTCTTAATACGGAAAATGACCTAAAATACCCTTGAACTATTGGAATTGGAACAAAAATACCCTCCGTTAACCTATTGGCTCCATAATACCCTTGATGTCAATCTTTACGGCCCTATAATACCCTTATTACAAACGGTCTCATGAGCAAATATAATTAGAGTCTTCATTTAACATGTGGCACTCTGTGATTCGTTGAAAATTAATCAACCTAAATAAATTAAATTTCTACCCAAACCCGAATCCACCTATCAATCACTACCCGCCCATCTAGCCGCCCCAATTTCCCTTCATTTTTGTCCATAGAAGCAACATTGATTCAAGGTCCCAAAAAGTTAAAACATATCTTGCAGGTCCCAAAAATATTTGTTCTGCAAAGGGAAGCACCCTCAAATTGATTCTCAAAAATCTAACAAGCCACCAAGAGCAAGGAGTAAGTCTTTTGATGAACCAGTCTTTTTAAAAAAAATAAAAATTGGGGATTCCAAAATTTTAGCTATGTTCATAAAGAATGAGAAGAATTCTCCATTACAGATTACATAAGGAAAGTGAAAATGGACCTGGTTTATAGATTTTACCTCTTTAGATAATGGACCTGGTTTATAGATTTTACCTCTTTAGATATTTTCAGGTTCAATTTTTTATTTTTTTTTACCCCACCCTCACCCCTACCACCCCAAAAAAATAATTTAAGTTTATTTTTAAAAAATATTTTCAATTTCAATTTTTTATTTTCACCCCACCCCACCCCTATCCTTGACCCCTTCCCCCAGCAGCCACCCCCACAACTCCCCCCAAAAATATTAAAGTTTGTTTCTAAAAAATATTTTCAAATTCAAATTCTTATTTTTCATCCCCCCCCCCCCTCTGGCCAGCCCCCCAACCACCCCCCTCCAAAAAAATAAATTAAAGTTTATTTTTTAAAAAATATTTCTAATTTCTAATTTTTTGCCAGCCCCTATCCTCCCCCCCCCCAAAAAAAAAAAAAATTAAATTTGTT
>JAJONR010012882.1:0-17853 GCA_029582245.1 Solanum etuberosum | reverse complement strand
GGGGGGGTTAATAGAAACCTAGTTAAATTTATGCGTGTCTCTAAAATTTCGGTCATTGTCTAGGGGTACTTGTACCTTATCACAAGTTATTTTTATTAACGCTAGAGGATTTATTCTCACATGTCACATGTTAATAGACGTATTAATGATTCGATTCAATCAATTATTTCTTCTTTTAATTTTTTTTCAATTTTTTTTTTCAGTACATAGTAAAAAGTAAATTTTTGAAATTGTCTCAATCATCTCGATTTCGTTCTATTCTTGGTTATTAGTAGGGGTGTTTAATGTACGGATCGGGCAAATAATTTCACTTAACGGTTTGGCCTATTGAATATCGGTTTTTAAATTTACTAATCCGCTATCCAACCTATAAGATATCGATTGGTCCGATAACGTATTAGCACTTATCGGGCGGTTATCGGACGATGTATCGGCCAATCTCTACCCTTTTTCTCCATGAATGTACCTTAAGAAATGACTTCTTTTCACTATTTTAAATGCAATTAAATTATAAAATTCTTCTATATTACAAAAAGTATAGATTAATAGTAATGTAATAGTTAATAATGAAAAAGTAAATAGGTTTTTAAATTTTTGACTTTAAGACTTTAGGACTAACAATATATAATTATATATTATGGAAAATATTAAATGATGTTGATATGCCTAAGTTAAAATTGTAAGTATGGTAACTCTTAACAGGTTACCAGTTTATCCGGTAAGGAAATAAAATAATCTGCCCCCACACCAATAAGCCGTTAATTATAAAATTCTAATCCGTTTACCAACTGTTTATTTGATAATTCAATATCAATAAGCCAATAAACCAATTTTGCAATTGACTTATTGATTACGGTTCGATTTTGAACGCCCCAAGTTATTAGGTTAATTTTCAGTACTTTATTTTTAAAACAGCATATAAGAGTCGCACTGTTATCATAACATTTCATTGATTATATAAACTAATAAAAAAGTTTTGATTTAACACATAAGATACATATTAAGAGTACTATATGTTTATATCTCGTAAAGTACAATGTTTACAACAAGAATTTGTATACATGCAATGTTCATGAGATTTATAGGGTAGAAATTTGAAATATCAAGGCTGTGCAAAACACTTTACAGAAAATAAATGATATTCTACTCTTTCTAATCTTAGAACAATTACTAAGTTATTAACTCAAAAAGAAAAAAAATTATAGGTCAAAAGTCATATTCTTTCTTTTCATTTTTATTTGTTCGTGTTTGATTTGATATGTTCCTTACAAAAATATTATTAAAATGATAAATTTATCGTATCACCTTTTGAATATAATAAATTCAATATTTTGGAAAATGACTATAGTTAATTATAAGATCAAAAAGTATCTGAAATATTGCAAGAATTATCCTTCCATTTAAAAAACTAACGCTACAGCTCCAAAACGTTACTCTCTCCATCTTAAATCCCTTTTGATTGTTTACCATATTCAACGACATCATAGAAGGAAATTATGATTTTCTGAATTTCAGATTATAATCTAGATACACAAAACAAGTTTTTCTCTTCCACCAGAGCTAAATGTAAATTATACTTCAATAACTAGAGAAAAAATATTCCTTAATATCGGACGAGAAACTGAAAGAAAAGCACAGATTGCTTAAAGAACAAATAGGAAAATTGTTCCTAAACAGCTCACTTGATAGCTCAGAGAACTCAAAGAGTTCAAAAGATATTCAGAAAAAAAAGAAGAAGAAGAGAGTTATTGATGTTTACACTTTCAGGAGTTATGCTTATACAAAGAGATGTTCCCAAATTCGTTTTAACTAACTTTCCTTCCTAACAGACTGTGCTAATTATGTGATTGTTTCACTACATTCAACTACTTTATACAATACTTCAAATGCTTCACGTATTTTGATATTTGATCGAAAATAACTTATTTTAAATACAATACATTTGGAATTAAATTTGAAATCAAATCAGAAGGAAAGACAAAGTGTAACACCCCGAAAATTTCTAACCTAAGACCCGAATCATTCTATAACACCTCGCAACCCTACCCTTAAAATCTGAATCGTTCGTTGTAAGTATATGAGCTTGAATCAGGTGATGTCCTACTTTTTCATATGTTATAAAGTCCTTTACCAAGTGTATCAAGAGTATCTAAAGTGATCTAGGGTCATAAGGGACCTCAAACACCAAGTCAAGTTCAAAGCATTTCTATTGGCTAAGTTCTTGCATGAGTTCATATAAATGTCAACTTCAAACATTCATATCTCTCACCATATAATGAATTAGGTGGCATGTGACCTATCAAATTAAAGGTATATGAGTCTTCTTTTCAACACCACCAAGTTTGCCTTATTTCGAGTCTGGAGTAAACAGTTATGGCTGTTTTGCTGGAACATATGCGAGCTGGGAAATTAGGCGAACTCACCTACCCAATTGGCGATCCGACTGGTTGGCGAATCGCCTAATTAGCTCACCGAATTGTCCCGAAAACCATAAGTTTATATCCATTTGGGAGATCTAAAGTCCCAAAGGGCGATCAACCGAGTATTTTTGGCGAGGAAACCTCGAGATCACCAATTTGGCCTACGGGATTCATTAAAAGGTCGTTTCCTTTTATTTTTATAGTTTTCCTACGTTCCTAAAAGGTTATTGTTGACTTTTTACCTAAATCAACTTTCCAAAGTTTATCTTAAAACCTAATAACATCATCATATGTATAGCAATTCTCAGAATCCCCAATTCTCATTTTTCCAAATATCAAGAACTCCAAGAAAGAGATTTCTCCAATTTCCCAAGATCTAAAGGCTCCAAATTCAAGATGCTCTTCAGCAATCCTACAGTTTTCAATCCAAAATTCTTCTCCACTCTTCATCTCCAAGAAAACCACAAGGAAGACAAAAGCTAGAGTTTCAAATCTTCCAATCAAGTTCTCTTTCAAACTTCTTCAAGAATTTTGTTCTTCCAGGTATGTAAGACAATTCATAGTGATGGACTGAGTTCGTCATCACGCCCCACATCTCAAAAAAATAAAATAGATACAAGGAAAAAATATGTGTATTTACTTAATTTAAATACAATATAAAGAAAACTATAATATTTTTAAAAAAAAAATAATTACGCACGTGGCAGGGCGTGTGTACAAACAAAGTCAACTTGGGTGATTGAAGGTGCCCATAAGCACAAAAGGTACACAAAAATACGGAAAAAAATGAGTTAAGGGGGGTAATATGACCCTAATTAAGTTTAGGTGTGTCTCTGAAATTTCGATCATAGTCTAGGGGGTACTTGTGCTTTATCCCAAATAACTTAGTACAAATGTGCAATACGTACTACTCTTTTCATTCCAATTTATGTGAGACACGGTTTGACTTCACACAAAATTTAATGAAAAAAAGGATTTCGAAATTTGTGATCTAGAACAAACCTTAGATATTTGTAAGACTGCAGGAATAAGACACAAGTACCTCCTAGACTATGACCGAAATCTCAAAGACACACCTAAACTTAACTAAACTCCTACTACCCCTGAATCATAGATAAATGACATTTTTTAGGATAAATTATAAAAATATACGACATAGAAACAAAGAGTATCTTTTCAGACTTAAAAAGAAAACCATATTGCGTAAGTACATAGAGCCATCCCTCTCATTGTCACTTCCTGTCAATTTTATTTTATTTATAAAAAAAAAAAAAAGAGTTTAATCATATGGTCATATATAAAGGACAAATTGCAAAATCATTTTCACTAGGCATAATAGATAAATATGTCATTTAACTTGGTTTCAGCTTGTAGTTAGGTCCTTCAATTTTGTGTGTGTATAAGTAGGCACTCAAACTTTATAAAGTTAAACAAGTAGACATATGCCCTTCATCCTATATGTATTATGCCACGAAGGACGTATGTATCTACTTAGTCAATTCTATACAAATTTAAATGTTTATTTATGTATATATAAAGTTAGAAGACATACATACTAATTGAAATCAAATTAAAAGATATATTTATGTAGTAAGCAGTTTCGCAAAGTTGGTACTTGTTGATAATATGGAAAGGGAAAAAATATTTTAGTTGTAATGCACCAACAAAATTGGTAAAATGGGCATATAGTTTCCTAGACTCTTACAAGCTTAGAACTTCTAGCTTAGAATAAAAAAGCAAAGACCTTAGAATAGAAAACGATAAAATATCATAATTGATACTTAACCCTTTTTGACAACTTATCATCAAGGTGGAAAATGTACTAGTATTTCTTATCACAAATTTGGCTCATGTTACATGCTACACGGAACTTAGTGAGTACGATGGATGGTGTAGCAGGAACATTCATCCATTTACTCAAAATTTTGAATTCGCCTCGTTCATCTATCTCATATGTCTTTTGGTGTCACATGTTCTACAACATCCTTCAAGAATGATAAATCTAATCCTAAAAATTTATGGCCAATTTAAATTACGAGCTACAACTCGCTTATATAAAGTCGTAATCGTCGTGGAACACCAATAAATATGGTGGTTATATTCTTTTTTGTTGTACACAAAAGGAAATTGAAAAAATAAACGGAGTAAGAAAATGAAACACAATAAAATCAAATCAATCTAGTTCAAATCACTATCTTTTAAACTAGGGATAATTTTAGAGACCTCCCTCCAGGTTTTGCTCTATAACACTCACCTCCCCCTGTGGTTTACAATATTACGTCTACCTTCCTTATTTTAATTTTCTTGTAACCATTCTTTAAACGTATTTAAAATAAATATAAATTAATTTAGATTTGACATTTTTACCTTTCTATATATTAATTTCTTCATATTAATAAATATTATATAAAAAAAATAACTCATTTAACAAATACTTTAAAAAGTAAATGATCACAAATAAATTTTCTTAAGAATTAAAAGTCTTCTTCTCTTCAAACTTCCATTTGCTTGCTTTTGCAGGGAAGATGGCTGACTCTTGCGAAGAAGAATGGAGAAAAATTGAACAAGACTGATAAAGTGGAAGTTTGAAGAGAAGATGACTTTTAATTCTTAAGAAAATTTATTTGTGCTGATTTATTTTTAAAGTATTTGTTAAATGAGTTATTTTTTATATATAATATTTATTAATATGAAGAAATTAATATATAGAAGGGTAAAATTATCAAATCTAAATTAATTTGTATTTGTTTTAAATAGGTTTAAAGAATGGTCACAAAAAAACTAAAAATAAGGGAGGTAGACGTAATATCTAAATCACAGGAGAGATGAGTGTTATAAAGCGAAACCTGGAGGGAGGTCTCTGAAATTATCCTTTTAAACTATTATCAAAACTCTTTAAGTTTTAGAGCGTGATGCATTAGATGATACAAATAATAACTAAATTAAATGTTCCAAAATAATTTTCAGTGATTAATTTCATCAGATGCACCTTATGAATTTTCATAATTTCACAATTTCAAGATTCCTTTCGATGACTTGGATAACTACTTTAAGACAATAATAATAATAATAATAAAATTAAATTTTAAAAAAAGAAAAAAATGAAAAGAAAAAAAGAGAGGTACCTTAAATCATATGACATCTGTCTAGAGTATAATAGACACCTGAAACATTTAACAAGGACGGAACCTATAGAGTCATCACATCAATAAAACTATTCCATCACAAGTAAAAGTGATTAATTGAGATAAGACATTGACTCAAAAGAATTTTAAAATATATAAACTTTTAGATTTTATATAACTTATTTATATGTATTAAATATTTTTTAAAATATAATATAAAATTTTTAATTAAAGCTACCAATATATGCTAAATAACAATAATAAGCTCATTGTAATCTTACGAGTAGGGATCAAGCCATTGTACAACCTATGCATTCCTTCGAATTCAGTAATTTTAATCTAAATTTTATATTTATTGAATATGTTTAAAGTATTAATTTAAAACCTAATAACTTTAAAGAACTAAAATTCTGAACACATAAAATTCAAAATTTAACTTATTTATGAGTGCGACCTAAAAAAGATACTATATATACACAAAACTTATTCCTGCTTTAGGTAAATAAAAATATCATTATATACTAACGTAGTTTTTTTTTTTTAAAGAAGAAAAGGAGTGTTGTGTCAAAGATAAGTCCTCTAATGGCTACATTTTTTGGGTCATCCTCGTGATTATTAAAATGATAACAAAGAATAATATTAGCTCTCTTTTGTCGTTATTAGGCGACCATATCCACCAGCTTACTGACACCACATCTAACTCTTAGAACTACCTAACACTCTCCCAATGTGGAAAAGAAATTAATTCCTTCGTTTTAATCTATGTGATAATGTTTACTTAAATATAAAATTCAAGAAAAAAAGATAATTTCTAAAATTTGTAATTTAAAATAAATCTTAAATATTTATGTGATTATAAATTATTGAGAGAAGTATTAAAAATATTTTTGAACTTATTGCAAATTATAAATTTCATTTTGAACTATCAATAGCCTTAAAAACAATCCTCTATTTGATTAACTAACCTTAGAATCACTCTCGATTTGTCACATGACATAGCAAGTGGTCTCAAACTCTTGTAGGAGCATGGAACACTTAATAAAAGGTCGAGAACACCCTTAAACTTGTCGAGAATTTAAGAGTATATTTTACTCATATTGCAAGATCGATGGTGTATTAAAGTTCAGTTAGTCAAATAAAGGGATAATTTTAAGGTTGTCAATAATTTGAAGATAAAACTAATAATTCACACCAAATTTAGAGATGTTTCTAATATTTCATCAAGGATAAAAAGGAATTTAAAAAAAGTGTCCCATGTAAAATTGGAACATAGGAGTACACCATCCATAGCTATGCATATAAGATCAATACAAAGTAACATAATCACATCCCTCACGATTGGACATAAAGAATGAAATTATTGATTTCAAAACTAAGAGAGATTAGTTATAAGAATAAATTTCTCCTTTTTTATCAATAAGAATGACACATAGTTATCTTTGACTTGTATTATCCACACCAAAATGTTGCAACATTTATTAGAGATGGAATGTAACCCTAAACTAAAAAGATAAAAAGAGGTCCAAAGATAGAGATGTCCAAAAAAGTGATAGAACTAGAAAAAGATGCACGATAGCTTAAACGATTGGCTTAAATTAAACAACAAACCACAAGTCTCAATCACCTGAGAGTAACCAAACTAGATATTTCTTGCATGCTTGCCTTACTATATAGTGAAGTATTTATATTAATAAAAGAAGCCCACTTCTTTAGACAAGTTTCAAATAAATTAATAGAACTCTTATTTCTTATCCCCATCAATAAAGTTATGGAAGTAGCAGAAGATAGTAGTCCAGTTGAGTGTTCAAAGAAGAAGAGTCGTGAAGATGGTAAAAGGTTTAGTGATGAACAAGTGAAGGTACTTGAGTCCATGTTTAAACAAAAGACAAAGTTTGAACCAAGCAAGAAGCTTGAATTGGCCAGAGATCTTGGGCTGCAACCGCGTCAAGTTGCGATTTGGTTCCAGAACAGAAGGGCAAGATGGAAAACAAAGCAACTAGAGCATGAATATAGACGACTCAAAGATGAATTCGACAATTTAGCTATGAAGTTTGAATCGTTGAAGAAAGAAAAGGAATCTTTGCTCAAGCAGGTATCGTATTAACTAACTCCCTTCTCTTTGAGCTAACTTTCTTATTACTCGATGCAAACAAGTAGGAGTTGGCTATATAAATGATATATTTTGTACTGGAACAGTTACAGGAACTAAATGATCAGATGGAAAACAACCATGCTGGTTGCAGCAGAAGCCAAGATTCGATAGACAGTGAAATCTATACAAGCTCAGAAAATATAGAAGCAGAAGTAGATGTGAAGGACAATATCCCAGGTTGCATAAATACGAGTTTAGACCACGAGAGGATTAAGGGAGCGGATAGTGACAGAGAAGGAACACTATTTGAACACTTGAGGTGGAAGGAAGAAGAAGAGTTTTGGAACATGGAGGAATTAGGAGACAGTTCCTTAGGATCACCTGAGCACTGGTATGCTGTAGGCCCAGGTGATTCCTTCGACCTGTCATGTGAAAATTCTAAGTGGTGGGAATTTTGAACTCAACATATACATCAATACTTTCAAAGGAGTAAACAGGTGATCGAAGTTCGATCACCAAAAGAGTCTATGTTTTCTTACTCACATTGATGGAGCCAAGGTTGTGTGCAGAGAATAGGAGGAACTTTATTCCCAGTTGATCTTTCTCCCATTGTGCCGAGAATCTGGAAGGAGCTTGCCAAAATGATTTGCAAGGAAAACTATTAGCATAACATGAGAAAGAGATACACTAGCCTTTCTCCCAAAATGTCACAGTGATGTTTCTTTCTTTTGATAATGGATATATAGCTTGTAATTTAGTTCACAAGAAAGAAAACAGTGTATATAGGGCTTCCTTGCGTAATCACAATAAAATAAAATGGATGTGCCATAATCAAAAGTCAGGTCTTAATTTCGAGTTATGTGAATAGAAAAACTCCTAGTAGGTTAGCATATAAAAGTGTGTTAACGTTTTCACTTAACGGGTAGTTTCATGCATATTGCAGCCGCTAATGACGAACTTTAAAGCATAGGGCTTGATCCTAACTTGTTGTGCACTTGAAAAAACTCAGCTGAGTAGAGCAAATGGAAGTACTAACATTTTAGAACTTATGTTATATAGTGAAACAAACATCGAAGGACAGAACGAAGTTAAACAAGCAAATAAAATACAAAAGAGTGCCAAATTATAAAGTGTCTTGACTGCAAAAATGCAAACACCTGTTTACTTGATCTTCTTCTTTGGCCTCAACTGAAATAAAAGTAGGAAACAGAAGAATCATTTAGTATGGAGTCCAGTAATGACCAACAGTTCACAAAATTGACCAAGAAGATACCTGGTTGCTATGGCCACACTTCTTTTTCCTGCAATTGACAGCACGAGGGTGCAAACGCGCATAGCACCTGCAGCAAAAAAGAAAATGCATAAATACACCCAATCAGAAAGGATAAAAAACCACAACTCATTAGTCATGCAACTTAAACCAATAGAACACAATATCATAGTGCGTAGACCAGTGATGGGGCCTAGACAAATATAGAGGAATTGACTTCATTTTAGCACCAAAAGTTTATTAGTTGTGCAATGATCATGCAACCCCTCAGGAGATAAGGACGGTAAAAACTGATCTGTTCAACAGTCACTTGAGCAAATAGAAAAATATCATGCATACCATATCCTAGCCACTACCTTGCACAGGATAGCTTCCATATCATGTCTACCAAATGGTACAAAAGTAGCTCGAAAAGAGGACAATACTAGAAGAGCTATACTAGCAAACCTATACACTGTTACTAGTTAAAGGGGAAGCTAGATATTTAGCAGGTTTCTGTCCCTCCTATGTCCTCAAAGTGTAACTTTGTAGTTTCTTCTTTGGCTAACATGCACACATTGTGGTAAAGGATCGTAATTCCATAGCTAAGTACAATGCTCCCATACATATAAATCGATAACAGCAGCTAATAGACATTAATTTTCGTGTGCAATACAACTTCACCCAAGGTCATATATCTAAGAATGACCACTAGGACATCCTTCCAGGTTACTTTTCCATGTCATCCCCATGAGCCATGACATAAATTACTCGTGTGCCAATGCAGAATACAGATATGAAAGATAATCACCGTGCACTACAAGTGAGAACAAGAACAGGAATTGCCATCTACAAGCTTGACCTCACAGAAAAAAATGGCATTTCACTGCACAGTCAGTCTCCCCGCTTACTCTTCTGACATATTAGCAATGCATTATGCATCCATGTTCAGGACCTAGGGGAACAACAGATAGAACCTACCAGAACTATCAAAACTTTTCAAAATACCAATAGCTTCAACTTTACAATCTATAATCCATTCACATGTACACTTCATTCCAATACTACACGCGTGAATATCGAACTTACTTGCGGCAAATCATCTTTTCCTGGTTGTATTTCCGGGCCAAAGCCATAAGAGAAGGTTCAATAATCCCACCGCGAAGCCTCAGAACAAGGTGCGGAGTGGACTCTGTTTGAAGAAACTATCAACCAAAACACACTAGCAAACAAACCAATCTAAATTATCCAATTTCATTACACACAGACCTTTTTGGATATTATAATCTGCTAGCGTACGTCCATCTTCAAGCTGCTTACCAGCAAATATCAAACACTGCTGGTCCGGAGGGATGCCTAGAAAGTACCCACCAATTTTATGTTTCACAGTAAAGAAATGAGAAAAGAAAAAAGAGAAAAACGATTTAGGATTTAACGATTGAGTACCTTCCTTATCCTGAATCTTAGCCTTTACATTGTCGATTGTATCGCTGGATTCAACCTCAAGGGTTATAGTCTTCCCTGTTGGGTTTTCACGAAGATCTGCATCTTCTTCAATGGGGTGTCAAGCCAGTCCGAGGCGAGGATTGGCTTTGTTCTTGTTATGTTACAGTTAGTTATGTGGGCTCACGAAACATTCACCTCCCCTCTACGTCGCATAATTACGATACTTAAATATAAGTTTTTCTTAAAAACATCATCTCAAATTATTTTAGTTTTTTTTTCTTTAAAAGAAAAAGATTCATATTCGACGCAGAAAGATGGATTATACCATAGACTATATTAAAGAATATGTAATTTGTAATCGCACATATTTATTTATAAAAAGAACATGAACATATGTGATTTATCAATGCAGTAACTTGAGATATTTTGATATCTTACTTATGGACTATGATTTTCTCATTTGGTAATATTGTGGAAGAATTGGAGAAATTTTGATAATTTTTACAATTTATGGGTTTTTGAGAAAAATATAATTTAAGAAATCTAAATTACATATCCAAACAAAACTTCAACTTCAAATCAATTTGATGTCAAATTACAAATACAATGTTTGAATAGATTTCAAATTCAAATTGTATCATACTACATTGTTTTAATAAATACAATATTTGAAATAGATTATATCGTTTTTGTCTATTTTACACATTAATAACTAAAATAATAATTTTTTTAAAGAAAAGTAGAGTTATAATTAAAAATGATAGAATAAAAAATAAATATAATTATTAAATAATAAGTAAAAGATAAAATGATAAAAATAAATGTGATTGCACCAAATTGACTATTACACAAAAATGAGACTTTTTATTATTATAAATTTAACAATATCATATAGTAATAAATTTTAAATAGCAATTAAAACAGTATTTAATACAAATACTAACAACCATCCAAACAAGCTCTAATAAGGCAGTGTGTTTTTTGCAGCGTGTAAGTTGACGTGTGTTTTTTCGAATACAAATTATAAGGTACAAGTGCAAAACACACAGAGAGTCTCAAGAAATAGCTTCAGATTTAGGCTAAAATGGCAGCCCAGAAAGGGAAGCAGACGGTGCTAAAATTCGACTCCGGAGAAGATGTGTCTAAGGCACTCGCGAAATACACTGCTGATCTATCGGAAAAATTCATCAAAGAAAAAGGTTCTTTCACTGTTGTGCTCTCTGGTGGTTCTCTTATCGATACCATGAGGTAAATGTAAATTTTATTGATCAAACACTGTTTTTAGGCTTTTATTATTCCCTCTTTTAGATTTCTAGTGGAACAGGAAATTGGTGGAGCCGCCTTACAAAGACTCAATTGAGTGGTCGAAATGGTGGATTTTTTGGGTGGACGAAAGAGTGGTTCCTCTAGGTCACGATGATAGCAATTACAAACTTGCTTCGGATGGGTTTCTTTCTAAGGTACAATAGATCAGATTGATTCTTCTTTTTGTGTTTCCATTATATTGTTGAAATTGCATTTGTTGAGTTTCGGTAAGTTTTCAATTTCATCCGATAAGCTAGTAGTTTCTGATGCATTACATACTAGAGATTTGAGTCAATTGGGTGATATGACTAGACTGGTGACCTCCAGAAATTAATTGGATGACTGGCTTCTTTTGGCAGGTTCCAATCCCCTCTTCTAACATTTATGCGATTAATGACAAGGAGTCACCTGAGGGTGCAGCAGCTGATTATGAAGCTCGTCTGAAACAATTGGTTGAGAGCAAAGTTGTGCCCTTATCAGCGATTAGTGGATTCCCCAAATTTGATCTTATGCTATTAGGTATGGGGCCAGATGGACATGTAGCGTCTTTGTTTCCTTCGCGTCCTCACCGCCATGAGAAGGAGCGGCTAGTCACCTTCATTACAGACTCACCAAAACCTCCTCCACCAAGGATTACTTTCACATTTCCGGTAATTAATTCGGCTTCGGAGATAGCAATGGTAGTCACGGGAGCAGAGTTAGCTAATATGGTTGATGTCGCTCTGGGTAATGCGCCTCCTCCTGATGGGATTCCTCCCCCTTGTACTGAGGTTTCAGCTGAAGAGGAACTGACCTGGTTTTTAGACAAGGATGCTGCATCAAAACTACAGACCTCTGGATGATTTTGCTATCCATGTGAATTGTGATATAGTTAATAAGGATAATCCAAACTTGGGCATAAAGTTTGGTTCCCCTTGAATGTGTTGCCTAGTGATGGTTAACCATCCTTGCTTTGTACTTCTTTCCTGATATTGCCTGTGTTATTCTAACTTTAACTTTATCCTCTAGAAGGTAAAAGTTATGTAAGATATGAAGAATTGCATACTCTAGAAGGTTTGATAACTTCTCTTTGCGAACAGAGATCCGTGATCAGAATACAACACATTGTATTCAGTATTATATTGGGGAGGTCTTTTTTTCTATTAAACTATGGCCATCAAAGTACTGAGGAGTGGTGATTAAAGAGGACATGACCTTAGATATAAGGTTATAGAGGACATAGATCAGTGTAGAATGAGAGTACGTAGTTTAGCATCGTCTCGCTTATCCTTTCTATGCAAGTACTCATAGTATTTCTCCGGTAGTTTCTTGTCCTTCGATGTGTATATGTTACTTTCTACCGTCTCTTATACTTCGATTATAGTACTATTTTATTGTAGTTTTTTGTTTTCTTTGACATGTTTTCTATAGAAGCTACTATGTTATGCTTTTTCTTGAACTGAGGGTCTATTGAAACATGCTCTCTATCTTTATGAGTTAGGGGTAAGACCAGTGTACATTTTGTCCTCTCCAGACCCCACTTGTGGGGGGGCTATGTTGTTGTTGTTGAAACTATTGACCATCAAGCTTTTCTGATTCTTTTCTAGCTTACAGAAGGTGGAGGATGGAGAAAATGGAAGTGCTTCCCTTGCCACCTTCCCCCCACACCCCATATGAAAAAACAACTTATCCTTATCTCTATATATTCTGTGAACTGCACTACATAATACTTATGATTATCCTGCCTTAGGCCTTTTGGTATTCAGAAGTTCTAGTGGTGATTGCAAGTACTCCAGGTATGTTCTTGATTACAACTACTAATCTGTGCATAGGTCTTCATCTGGTGTTACTGCCATTATAACGGACGAAAATTGCTTGTCATGCTTTCCTATTTCATGAGTGGGTGATTCTAAAGGGTGGTGGAATTGTTTGTCCTACAGAACTTCCATTTGCAAGTAATCACTGATTCATTTCAATACTTGAGGCTATGCCAGAAAGTATTACAGTTCAAAGAATTACAAGCAAACTTAAGGCATTATATTTTTTTCTTCGGGCGATGCGTCCTATTGGCCACTTTTTCCATTCAATTAATTGTAAATACGCAATATCCGAGAACTTCTAGAGCCAATAATACTAGGTGTCGTAGAAATGTAATGGCCATTGCTCCAAGTGTAGTTTGTGTAGGAAAATCGGTCATAAGAAGAATCATTGTCCCCGTTGACCTCAATAGTTTTTTAACTATTGATTGTAAGCAAATAAATAATAAAATTCATTTCATGTAAAAAAGTTTTCAATTTTCTTTTTTATACTTTTATTGTTGAAGAAATTCGCGATTCTATCTATCAAATTATAGACTTCACAATACACTTGAATTTTAGAAGAGATAGTTAATAAAAATAATTGTAGTTCATACTGAAATAGACGGGATTAACGATAGGGATGGACAGTTCGCTCGTTTATGAGCAAAGTGTTAGTTTTGATCTGTGTTTTAGGGAGTTTCTCGGATGGTAGGCACCATTTACTTTCAACCCAAAAACTATAAGTTTTAGTCACTAAGAGAGCAAAAAGGTGCCTTCACTTTCGACTCGAAAGTTGTGAGTCGGAAGCTCATAGGGAAAAAATAAATAAATAAATCTTTTGACTCATTATACATGCATGCACCAAAATAAATTTCAAATATTTCTAATAAAATTTTACTTTATTTGACAATATTTATTATAAAAACTGTATTTTGTTTCTACAAATTCACAAAACGTTATTTCCTTTGATTTCTATTTTTACATAATCTTTGTAACTTTTATTTTATCTTTTAAATATTTGATTATATTATTATCTCTTATGCACTTATAATTATTTGACTTTATAACTATAAAAAAATTCGAGTATATACATATTTTTGTACTTTTTCGAAGGTTATGAATATTACACCTTGCAAATATAGAAAGGATGAATGTCATGCCCGATAAAAATGACAGTATAATTTTTTTAAAGTTTTATAATATAAAGAAAAAGAACAAATAAACACTTTCTTAATTGTATCAAATAAATTTCAGATTTATTTAATTTTATATAGTTGCTTGTTTAATTATTAATTTTCTCAGTTTTATACACTCCAAGACAATTTCTACTGCAACAATCTATTTGATCCTAATGGTTCATTTTCAATAAGTATCAAAAAATAGTTGCATAGATTAATTTTTAATAACGTAAAATGAGTTATGGCCATATATATTTTTCGATACTTTTTATTGTTTCAATACACAAATAAATACAAGCAAATAAGAAACTTGGTAAATGTTTTCGTAAGCAATTTCAAAATAGAATTTTCACTGGTCCACCATGATAGTCATACATCTCTCATATTATTTTCTCACTATTTGTATCGTATAAAAATAATAATTAAAAAAAGAAGATGAACATGAAAGCACTTACTGATCTGCAAAAGAAAAATCCCACATGAATGAAGCTAATATTGCTTAATTAATAAATCTTATCTCTTTATATATGTTGTCGCTGGTAACATTATATTTTCATATAATTTGCGGTGAAAAAGTAAATAGACAATTGGAAAAAGAAAAAAAAAACGATGAACCGATTATATGAGTAATTACAATCAATAATGAAAAATTAATATATAACTTTGTGTTATTGGTAACATCACATATCTATGTGATCTGCAATAATAAATTTAAACGACAATAACAATTTTTTTATTCACGAAGAACAAATTATTACGTAATTACAATTTATCAACCTTATCAACAAACAACAATGAAAAATTATTACGTACTTACAATTTTTAGAAATACTTGTGATGAAAAACTAAATAGTAAATTTGTTTGATAAAATTTGAACACCAACCAAAAGCATGGTTAAACAACTACTTGCTCATGTTTCGACTCCTCTGAGAAATCAATAAAGAGATAAATTTTTTGTATAACCTGCAAACAATTAAAATTCATTGCTTAAGGTAAATAAAATATGAAGACAAAAATAAAATATTCCAATGCCAAATAGAGAGAATAAAGGAAGAGATATAAAATGAATAAATAAGATTAAGGAGAAACTAGTTCAGAAAGGAAAATAAAGGAATTCTTTATTTTTAGGAAGTTATAATTGATCATTAATTAATGATTAATAATTAGTAATATAATTATGTTAAAAAATAGGGGAAAATGCCTAAATTCTAAGAAAATAGATAAATGCCTTTTCTGATCATTGAGGCATGCCACATCAACGGGATGAAAATTTAGCTTTATATATAGATTTTTTAATTAATTGGACCGTTATTAGTTGACCAAAAGAAAAGGAAGTTGAAGAACAAATCAAAAAAGGTTAGGTTTCAGCTTCTAAACATAAGGTGGCATAGTTTGTGAGGCCAATAGTTTATTTTTTATTATAATAAATAACTATAGGTAATTAATTGTCTATTAAGGATACAATAGACAAAATACATTTATTGCACTTGGGGTTCTTATCCGTGAATTAAGTAATTTTGAGATTATTCACGATAGGTGGAAATATATACAAGAAGATCATAATATTAATAGGTTATAATACTCTCTTAGTTTCAGTCTACTTGTCTAATTTTGACTTGACACATCTGTTAAGAAAATAATAATTGATATAGTGAGTTTATCATTTTACCCCTAATAATTGATAGAATTCCAAAATCAATTTAAGGTTCTATTTTTTTCAAAAATATTAACTCTCTAAAAATAGTCTTTTCTTAATTTGTACTCCCTCCGTCCAACAACAGTTGTCCACTATATTAAAAATAGTTGTCCAACAATACTTGTCCAATTTAGAAAATCAAGAGATAATTTACCTTTTGTGTCTATTTTACCCTTGCTATTAAATATTATTTATCACCTAACACATTTCTCAAAGCATTAAATTTAGTAAAAATTACATAACTACACATTTTTTTTTACCCTATTTTCTTAAAATCCCTACCGTTTCAATAAATTACATAAATCCCTTTTTCCCTCAGTTTCTCTCACTTTTCCGGATACATCACTATAAATACTCATCCCACGATTTTTTACTCCTTTTTTCACGCCACAAATCTCTCCTCAGTTACCCCATTAATCCATTTTTGAATTTCAAATCTTTTCTCTTTCCAATTAATGATTTCAAGTTATTCAAGAGGTAGATCTTTTTCCATCACTTCAGTTTTCAATTTTTTTTAGTTTTTCATCTTCAAAAATCATTGATACATATGGATGAAGGTCCATCTTTCAATATTGGGCTTACCTAATTAGTCGAACAAGGATGTATCTTCGACTTCGAAATAGATCGTGGAAAAAACATTAAAAAGGCAGAAAAAAGTTGATATGTCGGTGGCTCTAGTAAGGACTTTGGATCGAGATCCATGAGTGACGTCATCGTTAACAGTAAAAAAAAGATACAAGAGTGAATGTTGAGAAGGAGAAGAAGGATGTAGCTTCATTTTCTAAAGTGAATGTAGAAAAAATGGATGTACCTTCGTCTTCTAAAGTGAATGTTGAGAATGAGAAGTCGAAACAGATCAGATTATTGATTATTTTTTTTGATTTTTTCTTGTTCATCTTTTTCTGATATATATGGGTTCAGATTTTTAATGTATCCAATTATTTTATTTCTTAAATTAATGTATAATGTCTTCGTTTCAACATTATGATACATCACAATTTCATCATGCACAATGTATTGTGTTGAAATATTAGTTTTGATACATAACTTTAATTTATTGAAACACAAGTTAGAATGTATCATGTTCATAGTTATGTATTTGATTCATAACTATTACAAAATTCGTTATCTTTTACTACAAGACACATACACCCAAACTTATTCATAGTTATGTATATGACACAACATTTATAGAGTAACTGGTTGATTTATTATTTTTTGTTGTTAATCTTTTTCTGATACATATAGGTTCTGGTCTATTTTCATATCTAAACATGTGTGTCTCATGCCTTTAATTATTTATCTGATACATAATTATTACAAATTGTATAATCTACCATGTATCAGTTGTTGTTATATATCTGTTGTCTTTAATTTTTGTTCAGACTTATTCAAGTTAGAAGGTTATGTGTTTGTACACATTATCCTATAAATACACTTGATACATAAATCCTAGTGTTCTATAGCTAAAACATCGTATATCAAATTAATTTATATGTACATGATACATATAATATATATATATATATATATATATATATATATATATATATATATATATAT
>JAJONR010012881.1:0-19562 GCA_029582245.1 Solanum etuberosum | reverse complement strand
TAAAAAAATATTTTTGAAAAATATATCAAATTTAAAAAATTGTCATTTTTTACGCCCCCCCCCCCCCCTCCCCCACCCACACACACACACACATGCCACCCTGTAAAAAAAAAAATTTAAAAATTGTTTTTGAAATAAGTTTTCCTAGATCAGGTCCTTGGTCAAATCTCATGGTCGGATTTTGAACCATCGAGGTTTTGTCCTAATTTGGGTTACGGGGTCGGATTAATTATCGGGGTGATTTTCTTATCAGAAATTATTTTTCTAAAGAGTATTTTTTAGTCTCAAGCCAAAAATAAAAGATATTTTCTGAAAAATATTTTTCATTTACCAAGAAAAATATTTTTCATCCACCAACCAAAAATATTTTCACTCACCAATCAAACATAAGAAAATGAGTTAGAAATCCACTTGTTTTCCAAGATAACATTTTCTAGGAAAACATTTTCCATGGAAAACATTTTTCATGGAAATTATTTTCCTTCCTACCAAACACACCCTAAGTACAAGTACTTTTAGCGATGAATATTTCTTTTATTAATTGTATATTGGTTCCAACACCAATACTTTTAGCATCCAAAATTTTCGTTGATAATGACCAATTCAATATTTGATAAACCAACCGTAAAAGAGTTTCAAAGACCACATTTTCATTCGCTATTATACAAAAATTATACTACTAAAGAATAATGATAATTTATACATAAACACATCCAAAAATATACTAAATAATTAAATTCATATAAAACATTGTTGAGAAATACACGAAACCAAAATAAAGATATACCATATCCAATTGACATCATCTTTACCAACTCCGAAAAAGAAGTTGCATGTTATTACACAAGATATCATGTTTAAACTCATCGTCTCCCCCTTCATTTGGAGATTCTTAAGTTAAAGTTGATTTTGGTCAACATCGGGTTAAGGTGACCTTGTTTGGGTATTCTTGTTTGGGTATTTTGATGATTTCATTGAGTCTGAAATATCATTTTCAAGCTAGAAGCATACTTGATTTGTGTTCAGGAGGTTCCGAATGAGTTTTTGGTGAGTTTCTAAGCTTTTACGGTGCCTTGGCCTTATTTCAACAATGTGTCAACTAAAAGGTTCGTTATTAGTTTTAAAGATCGAAAAATTATTACGGAACTTCTGAAAGTTTGAGCATGGATTATAAAACTGATTTGCAAAGTTTGGTGCATTTTTGCTAAGCCGGGATTGGACTTTTATCGCGATATATGAAACAATTGTTTACCGGGTAGAAATGATACTCGACTGAGCAAGCGAGTACGGAATTGAATTTCGATTGAATGAGCAGGTCCATATTATTATTTAAGACATTTAGGAAAAAGAATTGGGTCATTTCGTTATCGTATGAGGAATTTACGGCCATTTTAGTGAAATAAAAGATGCTGATTTGCTGGTGCAATTGTTGTTGTACCGGTATTTATAATATCAGTTTGTGTTCATTTGGTATTTTGAGCATATTGGGAGTACTAGAGCTCGGAATGGAGTGATTCCTGCAGTATTCTTCTCGATTTAATATGGGGGTTAGTATCCAATCTTCATTTTGAAATTTTCTCATGATTTCTTTATCTGATTTTCTTTTCAAATCCATATAATTCTTTGGGGAAATTAGGGTATTATCGATTTGGACTCAGCTTTTGATGAAAAATGTATATTTAGGATCCTTATATTATGGGTAAACTGATTTTGGCATAAACTTGTTGATTCATCAATTATTTTCATCATAGTAACCGTGTATAAGTTTGAGAATTTGGATTTTTCCCCGGTAAAGTTAAAGTTTGATAAATTGACAATTTCAAGGTCGAATTTAACTTTATGTTCGATGAAATTTCATATTTGAACTTCCCTAAGCACGTGTAAGATATTTTTAAAAAAAAAATTCAGATTCGAGTCGGGATTTCGGACCCGGATATTGAGGGTTTTTCTCATGAACTTGTGTTTTAAGTAAATTAGAGTTTTGAGCATGATTTCAACTCGTTTTTCAATGGATTTTTCACTATTGAGTTCCAAACCTTTGGATAACGTGATTTTATACAAATTTCCAGAATTATCCATCGTTTTCGATAATGTGTTTTTAGGGCCAATTTGGCTTGGCTCTCAAAATCATTGATATGGATGTTATTAGTTCCGAAATCTTAATGTGGTTACTTATTTTATTAGATTGCATTGATTTGGAGACTCAAAGAAGTGGAAAAGCTCAAGTCCCGGGGTGATTGTGTGATTTTCTTAAGGCAAGTGGATTTCTCAACCCCTTGTTAAGTATACAGAATCGTGTATTTCCTTGTATGTGTTGAGGAGTAATGGACTTGGTTATGGGTTGACTTGTTCATATTGGTGATCCTAATGAGGAAAATGTGGTAATAAAAGGGAACTTGATTATACGTTAATGTGTGATGTGTTGTGAACGATTGAAAAGAATTATTTATTCATAATTAATGTTTTATCACGATTGTGTTGTTGTGAATTGTGCATTGATATTTAAATGGTCATCTTCTCATTAATTGTGTGAACATGTCATTTGCATTGTTTTGAGACATGGTTGTGACGAGTGTTATGTGAATTGAGAAAGAATAAGGAATTAAAGAGGATGTACCATTTCGAGGGACGTGTTGCGCGCCGCAACAAATATTATAATTCGAGGATGTGTCGTATACTGCGACGAATTCTATTATCGAGAGTCGTGTCGCATGCCGCGACGAATGCATGGACTGATAAGTCCCCCATGGATCCCGAACTGAGAGACAGCGGGTGTGTATCGTTAGGTAAGACATGCATCACTCTACTTGACTGTACATTACACATCTCTATCATTTGTGAACTTACGAGTACTTTTCTGTGGAACCTGTGATTGGTGAACTTATCTTGTGTGTTGTTGATCTGTAATTGTTGAAGTAATGTGGTTGAACTATGTGATGTGTAAATTGTGAACTATTAGGTTTTGCTGATTTTTATGCAGGTTATAGTTGTGTAGGTTTGGTTAGGGCGTAATGAGTACCCGTATTCTATACCCTTAGCTTTGTGTTTAGGAATTTGCTTGCTGAGTATTGTGTGGTTTGGTACTGACCCTTTACTTCTACATTTGTGTAGGTTACGAGTACGGATCTTCGTGATACTCTCTCTTATGTTCTTGTCTGAGGCTTCCTCTGGAGATTTGTGATGTAGTTGTTTGTCATCTCAGCGGACCCTCTAACTCATATTTATGATTTTGTTCTACTTTAGAGACAACATCATTTGATACTTTCGTATTTTCTTTCAAACCTATTGTAATACATTAGTGACAATCAAATTTTGGGGATTTATTTAAGTTGACTTGTTATCCGCATTAGTAATTGTTATTAAACTTTTACTTTATCTTGTGTCCGCATTTTACCGTAATGATTGGGTTTTAGGCTGACTTCTCTTGGTGGGATAAGACAAGTGTCATCACATCCATTTCTGGGTCGTGACATTTATACTGTGGCTGCAAATGCAAGGCAGACTGAGGAATAAAGATCTGCTATTGAAATGGAGAGTTCCAGTGACAACAACATGTGTACTATGCAACGTTGATCCTGAAAATGCAAACCATTTATTCTTCAACATGCACATCGATGCTGGATGACAAAAGTGGCGTAAAGGCATGCTCCAATGGGAAGATGAGTGGAAATGAGTGGATAAGCAAACAAGGGGTAAACAAGCAAGAGATGTCATTGTAAGCTAGCTGAAACCATACTGCTAAATTTAGTATTGGGCGAAATAGGTGTTCCACAAATTAATTCATAGGTAAAACAACATAAACAAACCTTGAAGAGAAGGAAACTACAAAATTTGTCCAGATATAATCAGTTGAAATGATTAGGCCACTAAACAGCAGGTGACAATGAAAAGTAAGAAGACAGCCGATTCCTGCGATCAAAACGGAGAGGCGCTTGGAGACGTACGGATTATTTTCTGCTAACAAACCTGGAGAATTGGAGAAAGTACGCTGCTGATCGTGTATATGTATTTTCCTGATATTCCTCTAACAAACCTGAAACTAGAATTAAGTTGTGTATCTCACTGTTTTTTTCCCGCAGGGGATGGGGAAAGGGGTGGGTGTGGGTATGAATCAAAAGGAGGGAAATAATAATAGGGCTCTTTTTTTTAGTATTAGCAATCGAATATTAAGCTTTTTAACGTCCGGATTTTATTCCCTCCCCAAAATTAAATTGAAAATTGTTTTTTCACTGTAGAAAAAAAAACTGTCACTATAAATACACTTTTAACAACCGGATTCCTATCCCTTCATTAAGAGTTTGGACTTAAAAAGTCTAATTTCCTAGCTCTTAAAATAATGGAAGTTAGCACCTGTCATATGCAGAGATGATATATTAATTAAGCTGTTGCTTAGGCAAGTACTATATACCACAAAAAAGGTCCAGAGGTTAATATACCAAAAATATGCAACTGACCCCCAAAACATACCCCTAACTATGCATCATCTTCAAGTAAATACATTGCACCCGCAGGCCGAGCCATTTGCATGCAGGAATTCCCAGTATTTAGTTAGCATATGATCATTTGGATGTACTTGATCCCACTTGCCCGTACAAAATATTGCATATGCATCAGCTGCATACCTGGAAAGAAAAACACTTATCAAGTCGAGCTAAAATCCATTTACTTGGGTACAAAAGGTAGAGTTCCCTTACTTGCCAATACCATGCAGTTGTGTAACATGAGTCCAAGTTTTTCCAAGATATTCTTGAGAGAGCCGTGGAATAGCCAGTGACCTCTTCGTATATAATCCTAAAGGTCGTAATAACTTTTCAATATCCTCTACAGCAACCTCTGTAGCAGCCACAGCATTTGGACACAGAGTGAAAAACTCGTCTACCACTCTCCTAACCTACATGCATGTGCTCACTGTTAGTATGTGATCTCAAAAGCAGAATAAAGTCATTACAAAAATTTAAGACAGAAACAACTATGTCGCTCTCATTGCTTCACTTCTGATCAACAAGAAGCCCGAACCACAGGAAAAGGGGAAATGCCCCATACAAAATTGGCTGCTCCTTACATAAATAGGTCCACCAGTACTTTTAAGCTAATGCAAAGCAATCAATTAGCTGATACTTCAGCACAATAATTTATCAGTTAACAACTGTCTGTATATACCCTTATTTGACAATGAAAAATCTTCTTATATCACTTTTTGGGTCTAAAATTTATTTCCTAATTGCTCATAGCATGCTGCTGCTTAAAATGTAGGAAACTTAATCTTGTCAAATAAGCCAAACATCTCAAGAATCATAAGTTTGTTAACTACTTAAGAAAGAGAACAGTGGCAACAATTACCTGCACGCCGGTGGTGCAATTTAGAAGCATGCAAATAACCAACACCCTCCAAGGATGATGAGCATGGTTTTCTTGGAGGAGATTAAAATGGGATCGCGGAGGTACCCACGTGTTATCTTCACTCCTCCTTAAATAAGCCTCGTCTCTTTTCTGGGAAGCAGAGAGACAAGGTTTCCGCCTTTTTGAACCTTTTGTACTCTTCTTCTTTTCACGATATGCATTCTGAAAGTAGGGAGAAACCTTTCTTCCATTGAGACAGTTCTTCGAAGGGTTTGATCTATCCTTACCTACCTTTATTTCTTCTCCCACTGTTAAGTTAGCAAAGTAAGGGGAAACCACTCGAACTTTGGTTCGTAATTTTTTGTCACTTTTTCCATTTCCTTTCGTCACACATTCTACAGACCTTCCTTTTTTCATTTCAGTTTCTCCACTCCTTGAGTTCACAAAGTAAGGGGAAACCACTCGTGCTTTCTGTTCAATCATCTTCTCATTGATCTGATTCTGAGATAAGCAAGGTTCGAACACAGTTTTACCAGCTTTCGGTCCACAACCTCCTTCCCAATGTGATAAATGACTCTCATTTCCAATCATAGAACCAGATTCTGAAGACTGTTGCATTGTGCTGAGCCTTCGAGAGAGAGGGCCACAAACATGTGACTTGACGACTATCTTCTCATCTTCAGTTCTCCTTTTACCGGAACTAAAGTTTCCATCTTTGTATGCAAACTGTGAAAAGAGATCATCAAGACTATTGGCCACTGCATTATCACCACGAACAACGGAAATTGAAGCAACACTAGAACATCCCTCATCTAAATCACCAGATTGTTTATTCTCCTTCTCATTAATAACTTCCAAATTTGTAACAGGAGGACCAATCAGGACTGGTTTAGCATCCATTTCTCTGTTATCATTTCCCGATTTCTCATCATCACCACGTTCAGAATTCTTCTTTCTCTTCCTTTTGTTACTCCTCGGATGTTTTTCAACAGTAACCATGCACTCACTCTTGATAGGCTTCATATACAAATCAGAAATAGCTTCAACGGATTTACTACTTCCAATCTCCTCATAGTCAGGCACTTTCTTAAAATACGGGGAAGATTTTACAATTTTTCCTGCCTCTTCACAATATTTCTCCCTCTGCTTCTTCCTTTTCTTCTTTCCTTTATTATCCTGCCTCCCATCCATACATACATCCTGCATATCATGACCAACTTTTGTTACAATAGAAACATTATCACAACTCTGAATCAGCATTGGCATTGACCTTGATGAATGTGCCCCATTTGTCTGACTGGAGGAGGAGTATGTACGTTTGTCATTCCCAATACTAGTACTAGTAGCTGACATTGACCTTGATGAGTGTACCGCATTTGTCTGGACATGGTCTGATTCCGAAAGAAATCTAGAATTGACACTGTAATTGGCATGTTTACCAGTGCCAAAATCATTGCAAAATATCTCCATTAACAGATTATAATTATAATGTAAAAGCCCTTTGTTCCTAAACAGCTTCTCACCATGATCGACCTGTGAAAGAAAATAAATTTATTTCCATATATAGTGCAAATTACATATAGTAGGCTTAACAAATTAAACTTACTGAGTAAATATGTCCCCACACGTCATCCTTCCAAGTAACTTTGTTGTTATTTGGATTCCATTCGTAACCAGTAACTTGTAACAGATCCATGAACTGTTTTGTCTCAACTCTAAAATTTTCAAACAATGCCTGCAGTAGGGTTACACTAGTTTGTTTGCGTGTTTGATGATATAAAAGTCCAAACAGAAGCAGAGATAGAATTGATGACGCGTAACATTGAATCATGTAAAAACAGATAAATTCTATCACATATGGAAATGCAGCAAAACAGCCAAAAAACTGTAAGGAGGAGAAAATCATGAATGTACAGTCTGCATAAGTGTTCACAAGAAATATTTAGAGGGAGTAAAGAAAATTACTAAGCTAGAAGAAGGGTGTAAAAGACTACATGCTCTTGTCCATAAGAAGTTTCCTGGACCTGCATCCTTAGCCTAGATGAAACTTGACGTAGAGGCTTTATACCCAGATTTGGAGGGAATTAGTTAAAGTAAGTTCCTAGCGAAGCCTTCTAGATCAAAAATTTCTAGCTTGACATAATTCTTTTGTTACTATACAGAAGTACCATAAAGAGAATGAACTGCTAACAGAATGCCTTTTTGCAATGGAAGAGGAATAAATATATTGAGAAAAGCTTGGCAAAGTTAAATAGTGAATTACAAGTCTCTAGAAGTATCTGCACACAGATTGCCAACAAGCTTTAGAGTTTGGAAGCACAAGTGCATGGAAAGACAGCTAAATCTGAATGAAAAGACAACTTGAATGTGCTATCAATTTCTTTGACCTTGAGAAATATGGATCTAAAAAAGAGCTTGATTTTATTCCAAAGGGAATAGAGTTCAAGTCTTTTGATGCTGAACTGTACAATAAAAATAAGTTGAAGCACGAGATTGAAGTTAAACTATCATATTCAGCCCACTTCACTAATTCAATAGGCTAAAGTTTAGTTATATAGAATGACATAAGGTTGGTACGAAGGTATAAAAATCACTTTTTCTATATAAAGGGAACTGTGAACTTAGAGCTACCCCTTGTACTCTTTAAGTTTTAGATAGATCTAAAACAGTATGACTGCTTAATGTTGCACAACAGACATAAGTATGAGCTAATAGAAGGGAATTCTATATATATGTTGGTTATTAAGGAAAACAAAGAGTATAGCAGATATATACATATACACATATATCAAAACTGGTTATACTTAACTAAGAGACCTAGCTACAATAAACAAGCTATCCATTGTCCCTAGGATTACTAGCTAAACTAGGGGCTGCAGTCGAAGCGGAAGTGGATGATCTGTGACATGCTCCAATACTCACTTTTCTAGCTGAAGGTGGAGGTATTTGAGTCTAAGCTGATGAACGAAAGAAAAGTTTGAAATAATCAACTTAAGAGAATAGGTTAAGACTAACAAGCGCTGAATAACAAATTAAATCTCAAATCTATTATTTAAAACAAATCAAGAAGTGATGGCCAAGTTGATTTTTCAAAGAGAATTGTAGATGTGTTGTGGCGCAAATTGATTATTTTACATGACCATACAACAACCTAGTAATAGTTAGCATGGACAATGACTAGAAGGAAGAATAACAGGTATCAAGATTCAACGCAACTAGAAAGAAAAATCTTAGTAGTTACAACTATTTTGGAAGAGTTATTTGTGTATGTTTCAAGGAACTTTCAAGTTGTTTAGGTGCAAATATCAGTCCATACAGTAGCCAATGTATTATTACATTTAATAGAACACAAAGAGCTGAAGCTCAATAGTAGAAATAGAGACAAACTCCGTGGAAACTGAAGCTTATTAAGGCATGCCACTGCCTTTTCTTGGGCGAAAAATCACTAAAATACAACCAGTTAACAAAACTATTCATATACATGATTCTATCCTGAATTTAAATAGAAAAAATTTCTTAACCCACAAAGTCTAAAAGAGGAAAATTTACTGTGCATCATGGAAGTATTCATATCATGATAAAGATTGAACATTTTTAAGTTCAATTTATCAATACAAGAACATGAATTAAGCACATAAAGCATTAAAACCCTGTGAAACTATGTAAAATTAGAACGTTGTGAAACTTGACCAGAATTATAGAGAAAACATACCAAAGTATTCAGTTAACCTAAAAAGTCCAACTGGTTCATCGCAAGGCAATCGGCAAATCGTCAACAATGATTAGGCAGATAAAATAGATAACAACAAAAAAGATTAAGAGAAAAAGAAACCTAGATGAAATCATACAGAATTGGGCAAAAATAGGTGTTCCACAAATTAATTCATAGGTAAAATAACCTTGAAGAGAAGCGAACTCCAAAAATTTGTTCAGATCTAATCAATAGAAACGATTAGGCCAGTAAACAGCAGGTGACAATGAAAACGGAGAGGCGATGATTCCTTTTGCAAAAGCTTAAACATGTTGGAGGAGACGTAAGGATTATTTTCTGGAGAATTGGAGAAAGTACGCTGCTGAATGCGTATATGTATTTTGCGAAAGAATCACCAAAATGGTCATCATTAATGTATAAGGAACCCCACAAGTCCGATTCCAATCCCAGACAGCTTTCAAGCCACCTCATGACAAAATGTTAGACAAATACCTCATTTGTTTGCACTTAATAGACTCTGAATCTTAATCATTCAGATTCAGTATATTAAGTGTATTTGGTTTTCTAGGAATGATTCAGATTCAGCCTATTAAGTCTGTTTGTTTTTTTTTTCAAAAAATTTCTTAATGGACCTGAAAAAGTCTGAATGGATCAGATCTGCAAAAGAGTCTTAACACCATTCAGACTTATTTAATAAGTGATAAAATAATATTGTATCGCCTCTCTCGGTCTTTGTGTGACTTTTGCTCTCACAACTACAAACTTTCTTCCTCTCTTTTCTCAATCAAACACCAATTTTTTCCTCTTGAATTGATAAGTTTTCATAATCTTTACAAATATTTTTTTATATTAATAATTTTCTTAGGGTGTATTGATGTTTGTCAAGAACACTTGTTGCAATAATATTCTTAGTGTATTGATGTTCATCAAGGTTTTTGAGTGAAAAAAATACTATTCATAATTAAAAATAATAACTATGTATACATATTTGAGGTCTCTTACTAAAATTTTGTCTTAGGCCAATAATTTTATTGAGACTCTTTGATCATCAAATCCGTTTGTAAGATAACACTAATATATTGTTGTTGTTGAACTAGTTGGTGACAAAAATAATGGAGTTCTTAATAATTCTCCATCCCAATCTTCAGTTTCAGCTGGAAAAAAAAGTTTTGGAATAGAAAAAAAACTTATTCGTCTGAATTGGAAATTGATGAGAAGATGATTACTGCTCTGAAGTTATTGATTAAAAAAATAGTGCACCTACATTTGAAGAATATATAGAAAAATTTGATGGACTTGGATGGAAAGAGTCATTATACAGTACATGTGTTAGTATATTTTGTGAAAGTGTCTACTACAAAAAAACATGAATGACGTTAGAGGTTCATAAGTTAGAGAACTTGATTAAGGTCACTGGAAAAAAGATAAGAATTCTTTAGTTTTTCTAATTAGCCAAAATATATGTTAGGCGCTGATAATGTGATACCTTATTTATTATTTTTCAACTAGTATGTATCATACTTATTGAATTTTTTTATATTATATTGTGCCTATAAAATACTTTTTATTTGTGATTTTTTTTATGTCATGCTTGATGATTATGATATTTTTTTAATCAAAAAGTAATATTTTGTAGAAATGAATTTTTTATAACATTTTATTAATATAATGTTTAATTTCATATGCACATTCAGATATTGAAAACAAACAATAATCATTCAGTGTTCAGATTTGGAGACTGCATCTTAATATTCAGATGTGTATTCAAATCTAGACACCTAGCTCTTAATGCAAATCTTAATGTTCAGACGTATATTCAGATTCAGAGGTCTTAATCTTAATGAAAACAACTGAGGCAAGGGTCCGTGCATTAATTTCGTGCTAAAATCAAACTTATTATAAGTAGTGATTATTAAAGATACATCACCAATTTTGTCTTTTTTCATATTAAATTGTTTTAAACATTTTCATATGTAGCCGAAAGAGACGTTTTTTTTATTATGAAAAATTAAAAAAATATTACTCTATTCGTTCTTATTTATATTCACCAAATCAATTTCTACTTTATCATTTATATTCATCAAATTTAAAGTAATAATAAATTTTATGTTTGTGAGAATAAAAAATTTTAAAAAGTAATGATGTGATTATAAATTTTATTTACATATGAAACAAATGGTTAGTAGATATAATTATGGGGTTGTTTTAACAAAATATAAACTTGTGGATCAATTTTTGTATTTAAAAATCTCAAATCATGATATGGAATTCTCATATCATGGTTTTTGGAGAATATGGAATTTCATCTCATTTTATGGAATCATGAGATATAATCAGCGTAAAATCGCATGTCCAAACGCTGATTCCATCTCACGATTCCATATCGTGATATGGTAATAAGCGTTTGGTCATGCGATACCATATCACGATATGGAATCGAGATGGAATCAGCGTTTGGACATGCGATTTCACGTTGATTCCATCTCATGATATGGTATCATGAGATGTGATTCCATATTCTCCAAAAACCATGATATGGGAATTTCATATCATGATTTGAGATATTTTTAATACAAAAATTGATCCACAAGTTTATATTTTGTTAAAACAACCCCACATTGATATCTACTAACCATTTATTACATATGTAAATAAAATTTGTAATCACATCATTACTTTTTAAAATTTATTATTCTCACCAACATAAAATTTATTTTTCTCACCAACATATAGTCACTTTAACTCACACCAACCGATACTCCAACACCTAATTTATTACTTCTACCATTTTGTATTTAATACAACTCAAAGTAACAATGTTGGTTCGTCTTTTCGGTCACATGATCGAGAAATGCACGTTCAACGTGAGGAAATTGTTCATACTATGTGGGAGGATTATATTAAAGACTAGTACACTACAATTTATGTTCAATTCTTTTTTATTGAATTAAAGTTTGATGAATTAAAGTTAGATGAAACAGTTACTTAAGTGGAGAACAAATAACTTTGTAATAATTTATTATGCGATTTTATAATTTTTTGTTTATTTGGTAAGATTGAATAAACAATTGGGGCTATTTTAATAGTTTTACAACTTATGAGATTCTTATATTTATGAGAAAATATACAACACAAAAATTTCATATTGCATGTCCAAAAAAACTTCAATTTCATCTCATAATTCCATATTATGATATCATATCATGATACCATATCGCATGGCCAAACGGCTCTAACTCCGACACAACCAAATTGGTTGAGGAAAAAGGAACCTCCACCGACCAACAATATTGATGTTTCATATATATTATCTTGCTGAAATAGTTTTTATGTATATAAAAAAAACGATCATTTTGGTTTTCAACGATACAAGTAACCATAAAGGTTAAAAATTCTATAAATTTAATTGAGGGTTCCTTGAAATTGACACCTAGACATATACCCTCTTCCTCAATCTTCTTTCTTCATCAATTATTCTTTCTATTAACGGAACTCATTTTTACTCACATTTTTTTTTTCCAAATATCAAAAAGATATTTTTAAAATTCTATTTTCTACCTTTGTTCATTCAAATTTCACACTTTTATTTAAACAATATAACAAAACAAGTAGATACATTGAACAATTACTAATTTTAAAAAAAAAGAAAAGGAAAAAGCAATATTCTTTCCATGTAGAGTTCCCATAAGAGAGAATAGTTGGTTAAAGCTTGAAAAGAGTTGGCTTATTATAATCTCGCAGGAAGAATGGAATATTTTATCTACTGTACTTAGTTCAAATTTGTATTAATGGTCTCTTTTTTTTTATGTATGGAAATGCGAGTTGCTGGAAATTTTGTTTAGAGGGAGATAAGAAATGGGTGTAGTGAGTGTTATTTTTCTTACAAGGATATTGTAGGTAGTGGATTAAGGGTGGAAAATGAGCTTTAATGGTGAAACTGGTAGGGTGTTCACGGTTTGGATAAAAATCGATTCAAATCGATCAAATAAATCGATTTTATTTGGGTTTGATTTGATTTGGTTTTAGATTTTTTAAAACCGATAGTATTTTGGTTGGTTATGATTTTGTTCGAATAAATCGAAGAAATAACTGAACCGACAAATTATGTACATATATTTTATTATTATACATACATAATATATTGTTTTTATAAACAAATTTAAAGATTTTATATATGTTTTTATCAAAATTTATTTATAATTTACTTATGAAACAAAAATATCCAAGGTGAGAACATTTATCTTAGTGGTTTTATGTATATGATGTCTATGACGATTCTTTGTGGGATTGAAAATATCATTGTCTCTTCCTTGTAGGCCAAAATAATGAATTTTGAAGCTTTTTGCATAGTAAATTTAATGATCAAAAGTTATAAAATGTCAGTCATTCTAATTATTTTTCGTTTTGAATGAATTGTTTCTTTTATTTTTGTCTATGGTTAATAACCAAACAACCGAACCAAACCGAATCAAAACCGATAACAACCAAACTGATAAATATATATTATATTTTATTTGGTTTGGTTTTGATAATTTTTGTTGGTGTATATGCATTTTATTATTAAAATAAAATATTAAGTGCATATGTTAGTGGGTATAAATTGTGGTAGAAGATGACTATTGGTTGTTGTAACTTATATGACCATTGGTTCTTGTAACTCTCATGGTCATTAGTTTCTTGTAACTCATATGACTATTAGTTTCTTGTAACTCATGTAACATCTACCCACATTACTACCCCTCATTCTACCCATTGATTATATGGAAGACTTCTTCACCTATAAATAGTGGTGTTTCTTCCTTTGTGAAGTATCCCAAGTAGAAATGAAATAATGTAAGAAAAGTTGAGAAGTTTATATTGAGGTTAGTGTGGTGAAAGAGAGAGTTAGACAAAGAAAATATTTTAAGTCTTCAACTATATTCACTATACAAAAGAGAGTATCATATGTTGAAGGAAGGTGTTCTTTTTGTGGAGCTTTGGAGTCTTCAACTAATTCAGAGTTGTTTGAGTTGTACGACGTTGTTGGGTTGTTGTATCCTGGAGGGGACAAGTCAAGAGTATTACTGTTGGATCGGTGTAGATTATGTCGCAGTGAGCTTGAATCTCCTTAAAGAGAGCGAGATATCCGTGCCTCAGCCTAAAGATTTGTTTATACATTTTTGTTCATTTTATTTCAACTGTAATTTATTATATTTATGGTATATTACACCAACAATTTTAAATCCGATTAAATTGGTTTGGTTTTGATTTTGACCAATAATCGATCCAAATCGATTTGTGAACACCCTTAGGTGAAGAAAGAAGATTGAGGGAGAGGGCTAGTTGTCACTTTTGTGGGACCCACAATTTAACAAAATTTTCAACTTTTATTATTAGATATAAGGCTAAGGACCAAAATGATTTCTTCTAACATACAGGACTATTTCAATAAGATAGTATATACGAAAGACCACACTTATTCGGCCTTTATACATCAAGGACCATTTTGGTCATTTTCTCTGTATTTTGCAGATATTTCTAAAACAAATCTGAAACTAGAATAAGTTTTTGTCCAAAATCATCCTTAAACTATATCACAAACTTAAACTAGATCCTTAAAATATTTTTATGATAGAAAACATCTTTCAAGTATTTAGCACTGAGAGGACTTTGAAATGGAGGTCCTACTTCTAGTAGAGGTTTGATCTTTAATAGCAATTCTGTTGTCTCAAACTACGTGCCCCTGTAAGACTTTCTAAAATAACCTATCTAGTGGATCCACGAAAGAAAATTATGAATATGACAGAATTCTATCTTGGCAAGTAGTTTCCCTTTTTCAGTGTCAGGGTCAAGTCGGGTTCCATGTTATAGTTCACATGATCTTATTGTCGGTTGACGCTAAATATCACACAAATGAACTATGTTTCTACAAAGGTTTTATGAAATCTTCTCAAAAGATTTTAAGTATGCATTGACCTTATTTATGATCCATGGTAGAGGTGTAAAAAATGAACCCAATTATAGGTAACCCACCCAACCCGTCCTGAATTTTAAGGGTTGGGCTCAAGTTAATTTGAATTGGGTTCAATCTCAACCCATTCAAGTCCTAACCCATTTTATGAGAATCCTCAACTAAGCCCAATTTAACCTTCAATTTCAACCCGTTTTAAGACTCTTTATTTGCATTGATGTAATATATGTTCCTATATTGAAGGTATTAATTACTATCTATTTTATATCTTTTAAAATTTATATATCCATTTGTAACTTCTTTTTTTAAATTTACTTGAGTTAAAATTCAAATTGTGGTTATAGAACCTAAATAACAATATATTAAAATTATTGAGATTAAGTAGGTCAAATTGGGCGGGTCAAGACCCAACCCGTTTTTAAACCCATTTGAGCCCAAAGTAAACTTGGGCAGGTCAGGACCCAACCCAATTTCTATTTCAACCCATTTTAATATCTCCAATTTCAACCCAACCGGCCCATTTGACACCCCTAATCCATGGTTTTCTCTTTAAAACTTTTGTTACGTTTTATTTGGTCATGCATATCATGTTCAAAGTTCCTCATATTATCATGCCTACGTTTTTATGCATTTCTCCATATTTAGTACATTCAATGAACTAATGTATACCTGTGCCTATATTATCTTATAATATAGGGTCTAATATTCTTCCTCCCAGACGTGGTTAGTATTGGGATTGCTCAGCTTGATCACTTGAATTTGGTGAGTCTTCATGGTTCAAGGGAAAAGTCATAGACATTTTATTGCTTTTATTGTCCTTTTGTTTTAGACTTGTACGTGGTGTATGAGTTACGTCCCAGCCGTTCTTATGATGTTTTAAAGGCTTGTGTCAGACTAAGTAGTATTGCGCGTATCTCTTATGAACTATATTGATTTCACATTATGTCATCTTATGATTTGAGACTTATATTGGTTGTTATCTCTTGAATTGTGTTGCTATTACGTCATGCTTATGCCAAGTGGCTTGCTTAGGATCTCTCGAGATCCTATTCGACATGTCACGTCTGAGGTATACTTTGGGTCGTGACAACAGGCTATTGCCTTAGTTTGTGTCTTTTCTCTTTCCATCTTGGTTTTCTTCGGTCATTACTCTTTTCATTTTATGTTTATTTTTTTCTTTTTTATATTTCTTTCATTCATATTAGTTTTTTCAAGCCTCATTTATTTACAGTTAATGGAATTTGATTCTAGATCATTTATATATCAATCATTCAATATGTTTAATTCCTTTAGGTGTGAATTTTAATCATTCATATTTGGCTCATAAGTGTTTTTTTTTCTTTTAAAAACTCTTAATTAATGAATCAGAATGAATTTGAATGAATGGAATCTTTAACAAAGTCTCGACAAAATTCAGACTTAAAATATATACACTTTATTTGCGCCAAACTTTCACCCTTGGTTTTGTTATTTCTGTGCAAAATTTCAAGCCTGTCTTTCCCTCTCCTACTATAAATGGTTGGTTCAATATGCTTGAGGAGGCAATCAAAATTCAAAGGTAATAACGGAGAAGCAATTGCACCTCACTATTAAAATTGCATGTTCAACTTGGCTTTCAATGATGTGCCTCAACTTCAGCCTTGTTTTGAGACCTTAGTAAGGTGTTGGAAGAGGCATCATTGTTGATCTGAAGATGTAATATTGAAAATGCAGCAGTTGGAGAAATTCAAAGACGTCTTCCATTTTAAGTGAAACATGAACAGCCATATCTTCTAATTTTGGATATAAAAGTGTCTTTTTCATCAACCCTTGCGTTACCATGAGAAAATACATAAATGACTTTCCAGATCAAATGGTATACATATTTATAGATTGCTTGCTACACCTCTATTTCAAACTAGAAGCAAGCACTTGAGCAAAAACAAACAATGAAATTTAGGTGTGCAGTAATCTGTTTGTTGTGATCCACAAAAGAAATCTACCATGTGTTTCCATTAAACATTACTATGCCGGTAAGTACATGTGCATATAATAAGCTCAGCATGGCTTGTTCTAAAACAATGAACGAAGCAGCAAATGCACAAGGTTTTAGTACTAACATGCATACCTATTCTTCACCACAGATATGCTGATTAATAAAGGACCATGACACAACAGGGATTCTGCAGTGGAACAAAGCAAATGCACAAGCTTTTCTACTAAACTAGCTGCTCTTCTTGCACAGGGATTTGCAGAAACAACTGATGATTGAAGGAAAATGTCATGCAACAGGAATTTTCGGTTCCCCTAAATTTACAAAGGCCTGTGCTCGAGCCATGCGTCCCAATGCCGCATCCCAAGAGACAAGATGATTCATAAACACATTAACATAGTTTGCTTTATCATTCTGTGAAAAGAGAGGAAACAAAGACACGCATTAGAAAAAATCTCTGTGCAGAAAGAAAGCACGAGGGAAGAACTGTGGGTTACCTTGTAATCCAGATAATAAGCATGCTGCAAAATAGGTAGAGCAAGTATTAATGAATATATTTTCTCAATATAAAATTGTATTAGCACGGGAGTGCAAATGCTAAAAGGTTTGTGATTTCTTTCAGAGTATGAGAGAAGGGTACATGGGGAAACGAGGGCAAAATACTGCCTACGAACTCACCTCCCACAAGTCCAAACCGATCAGCGGCTGCAGAATCAAATTGATACCAAATGAAAATGCAAGTACTGGGTAACCAAGAAAATGTAATTTCTAAGAAAGTGTTACGAATTACGGAACATTAGCAAAAAGAATCCTCACGATATCATTCCACACAAGAGGATTGACAGCATTTGATGTTTTAATAATTGCAAGACGCTTCTCCTCTCTGCTCACTGAAATAATCAAATTGAACGTGTTACCAAAGAACCTTGAAGGAGATGCATGGACTGTTCAAATGTGGTCGACAATGGCTATAAAACTTTCCAAAAGATGAATCAGGAGGTTCATGCGATGAAAACTTTAGGGATCTAGAGGAATATTCAATATTTAAAGGTTGCAAAAAATGAGCATGTATATACGCCGGTTGATGACTAGAAATAACAATTTTGCTAAACCTTTCATCTACCAAATTGTCATGATTATACGAGAATTGAGTCGACACACAAGATGAAGTCCAGAACTTCATTCTGAACTTGGTCTTTACACACTCTATACAAGAGACTGAGGCCAAAATCTAAGGATGATCTTTCTCATTTTTAACTGTCAAACATACTAAATTAAAATTAATGACGGGAACAGGAAATTTAATGTACGAGTTTGAGAAACAAAAAGCACAAGTTATCCTTATGAAATGGTTTAGTTATACAACTGAGCACAAGCTGTCCCTCAATGAAGTTACTTATTGATTTGGTTTGGAGAAAAACATATACAAGGAGAAGTGAAACAACGAGTACAGAAGCAGAACAATTCTAGTTCCCAAAATACTACAGCTTTCTCATTACAATGAATGAGCAGCTGAAGAGGAAAGTAAACAAGCAAAAAACAGATATAGAACATTGGCTATATTTAGCAACTTACAGACGAGCCAAATCCACCCAGAGCCAAATAATGTGAGAGCTGCTTCGATAAACTTGTCCTTTAAGTTGGTAAATGAACCAAAATCCTTGTCAATCTGCTGAAGGAGTCCCAATTTAGGCATGTGACCACCTCCCGGCTGCATGGATTCCCAGAAGAAATCATGATTCCATACCTGGGATAAGAAGATCCATAAGTATTGTTCTTGTTAGAATTCGGTTCACAGAATATAGGCGAATGAGAAGCTCAACTTCTTTTTTATTGGAAAAATTCAAAAAGCTAAAAGAGAAAAACTGAATAACATAATATTTTGGGAAATCAGAGATATGAATTTGATAAAAATTGAATGGTTCTTTATCAAAATCCAGCTCACAATATTTCCATTTTATACGCTTATCTTACACCATTTGTTATTGGTAGCACATAATAGTGAAGTATACATATGTAAATACAAATCCAAAAAATTATTCCTATGTCTGAAATATGGCTAAGCCCCTCAGTCACGTACTTGGGATGTGTCAAAGTTTTCTCCACCAACATTTAGATGATGATTAAGAGATTGACAAGACATGCGCTGATTTGAAGCACTTAGAGGAAGAGAAGCATACGAATGTTTTAGCTGAATTTAGGACAAATGGAAAAGCTTATTAACTATACTGTTATGAAATTTAAATACCACAAAGGCTTAACTTGGAGATTCAAAAAGAATTAGTAGTAAAATGTAATAGAAGAATCGTGTATTACCTGGGCAGCATCAGTGAATTCAGGTAATGGATTTCCATTGTTGTATGTTAGTTTAATAAGTTCCTCCATGGTGCATCCATAAAGTATGTCATTGTTTTCAACTTGTTTGTTAAGAGATTCAACATAACCACGATGATGCTCTCCCCAATGTATCTCAACCATCCTTTGGCTCATATATGGTTCTAGTGCATCCTACAACAACAGGGGTCCCCATATTATGTTTGACCAAAAAAAAAAAAAAAAAAAGAAAAAAAAAAAACACTTACGAGCTT
>JAJONR010012880.1:0-26688 GCA_029582245.1 Solanum etuberosum | reverse complement strand
TGGAGAACTGTTTACTTTATAAAAACAATTTCCTCTTTGCTACCACCAAATTAGTGCCCACATAAAAATGAAGAAAATTTTACCTTTGTGTCGAGCATGATGGCGATGACATTGTCCTTAGACTGTGCGTTATACTCCTTAACCAAATCAATGACTTTCTGGTGGGATGCATGGTCTCCATGAGACATATTCATCCGAGCAACATTCATTCCAGCTTCAGCCAGCTTCCATATCATTTCCCTTGTGTTTGTAGAGGGACCGATTGTGCATACTATCTTGGTCTTACGTCTTACTGTAGGTTTAGACCACATGCCCACTGAAGTGTCACCAAGTTGCTGAATTGCCTGAAGATACTGCTCTTGCTCCTCACTCTGTAACATTAACAAATATCAATAAGCCTTCATTTGGCTATAGAGTCAAAAAAATTCCATAAATGTGAATTTCAATACTCCTTCATTTCAATTTATTTGTCTTAATATCCTCTTTAGTCCTTTTCAAAAAGAATGTCTCCCTCCTTTTTTGACAACTCCTTAATTCTAACTTTTCACGTGTCATGTTTAAGACTAAAGTACATTTTGACGCATTCTACGTAACTTTAGTTTATGACCACAAGATTCAAAAAATTTCATACGTTTTTAAAATCCATGCCAGGTCAAAACTCAAAACCATACAAACAAACTAAAACGAGTAGTAATATTTTACATATTCGCATAGCTCAAAAAAAGGCTCAATTTTGAAGTGGAGACTCACAAATAGAGTTGAGATTGGCTACAACGTACATTTCTAGATGTACAGAAGCACAGTAAGCATAGAGGGACTCAGAAAGGATAAAAACAAAATAAATAATTTGCAGGAAACAAAAAATTGAAGGACCTTTGGGACATCTTCAGGAGAAACAGGGAGAACTTGAGGCTCGGCCCGCATAGATCTCCTAGCAATGATCTGCGGCATATTGACACGAATAGCTCTACAACTATTGCTCCGTTCATTCCTTCCTAGCACTTTTGAGGCAAAGCTTGGACGCTTAAGCTTCTCAACTTGACTCTGCAGAGATCCATGGCTAGGGCTGGAGAATGAATATTGAATCGAACGAGTAGCCACCACTTGAGCCATTTTCCGGAAATGGACAGAGAATTATAGAGCGAGAGAAATGAGGAGCGAGAGAGTAATAAAAGGCGAAAGCTGAGAGTGTTGGGACTTTGAAGAAATCGCCGCTATGGTTGGCGGAGATGACAAAGAGAGAGGGGCCTTTGCCTCGTGAATATCGAAGCTGGAGGTTTGTTCAACTGTGTTACGGTACTGTTGGGTTTTAGGGAAGAAATAAACAAAACTTTAGTCTTTATCTAAAAGCACTATCGTTAACAGATTTTGCCAACAAAATTGGATTAAATCGACGTCGTTTTTTTGTCTGACGTGTCCTTGTTTCTGTTTACAGCACGTGATCTTTTTTTTCAGCGTTAAAAATGTCAATTTAAAATTAAAAAATATTGAATTTGTTTCATATTATTTTCACTTGTGTTTATCTATTTTGAATGGACATAACTTTTTTATTAAAAAAAAACTTGGTGATGTTATACTAAAGAAATATAGCATACACCACAATGTTCTTTAATCTTTTGATCTAGAAATGTCATGTTAAAAGTTGAAATTAAAGAGTTATCAACATAAAATGTTTTTTTGGTAGATAAACTAAAAATAGAATTAAGACAAATAAATTAAAGCAAAAAAATAATTACTTATCATATTTCTCATTTTGCACCCCTTTAAAAATTATAAATAAAAAGATATTGTATAAATTTGTCCCCAACCTTCTTCATAACCAAGACCCACTAATGTGACTTGATATTTGAATAATTATAACATCAATCAATAAACACTTGTTTAAACTTCAAAATTATTATGTATATGCTATGTGATTGATATTATTACTTTCAAAAAATATAATTAAACAAAAATAAAGATCAATTAAGTCTTTTTCCTCTAAACTAAACTTTTAAAGTTGTATTGTTTTACCAGAAAATATTTTTTAAGTAAAAGAAGGATAATAAAAGTAAAAAAGAAGTTTCATGGTTTCCTTAGTAAAAATCCCTAAAAAGAGAAGAATAGCATAGGTTTTTAGATTATTTTTTTATCTACTCTATTCTACGTGGAGTCTCTTTTTATAAGCTATGAAAACTCAAAAGTCGCCTTAATGTGAAATCATACTTCGTACTGAAAAAGCTATTTCTTAACAAGTGTTTATGCTCTAACGCTTTAACTAACATCGAGGGTCATATGCTCTAATGTGAAATCATACTTCGTAACGCTTTAACTAACATTCCACCGTAAGGCAATCTTCTTTGGGTCACCAGGTTCTTTGGAATGTCTGATCTTGTATCATTCCTATTGAGGCTTTTTGTGTTATACCAGGGATGGACTCATTTGTTCTCCCCAAGCTATATACAAGTGTTACTTGGAACAATTTGAGTGAATTTTGATTCAATAACTCTTTATAAATTTATTTTTATTTTTATACTTTTTTAATAAATCTTCATTTTACAAGTAAAAAAATCAAGAAAAAATTATTTTCTTTCATTTAATTCGTAAGTGGCCTTTTATATAATTTGTAAGATCATTTTGCCTTCACTTTTCTCTTTCTTTATTTTCGCTTAAAACTAGTGACACTCATTTTTATCCTTTTCTTTTTATTATTAATTAATAGCAAAGACAAATATATATATATATATATACCACACCAAATTTGTTTACATTATACCATGAACATAATTAAGTAGAAAAAATCGAAAATAATTTTCAATGACAAATGCTTAATTCATAGTCTTTCAACTTAAATTATTTCCAAATTTCTTTTATAAAAGAAATAATCAATTTTCATACACTCTTCACTATAGCGGCACTATATCCGCTCTGCTCATCCCAAAATTTCGACCACAACATAACACCTCCATACTTGCGTGATTTCTTAATCGCCGGAAGAATTTCCTCCGTCAACACATCCGCCGGAATAAATCCACTTCCGGCAGCCTGCGGTGCAGCCGGAAGCCCCAAAAATATCCTTTTCGCTTTCACCGACATCGTCCACCGGACCCAAGAATTTTTCAGATTATCCGTATTATTAGGAGTGAACTGGCATGGAGGATTATTGTAAAATTGAATCCAAACATTATCAAAAAGCTTTGAATTCAAGGCAGTACCGAGCAATCTATCGGGAAATGGGCATTGTGGAGCTGCGGTAAGGTACATTTTTCTTCCACGCTTGCTATAATTTTTCAAGTATTTAGCTAGATCTTCGTAATGAAGCGGCGATCCAAGCTCAATATCAAAGTCAATTCCATCCAGAATAGCATTTCCCAAAGGCCTAAAAGAGGAACGGCCACCTAAGAAATTGTTCCATAGGTACCTTGCAACGTCCTTAGCGTCTTTTTTCGAAGCTAATGAGTAATTTCCAATGCCACCGCCAATAGACAACATTACTTTGACGCCTAATTTTTGGCAGTGTTTGATTTCCGGGCCGACGATTGTGCATCCATTGACAGCAGGGTTGCAGTGACCGGCGAGATTGATTTCTGGGGTTTGACCGTTTCCGAATTTGTTAAGAAAGGCTAAGTTGACATAGGCATATCGCCCAGAATTACAGGTGTCGTTTAAAGTTGCTTCGTTGCCGTTTTGGCCCCAGTAAATGGCTATGCCACCAGCAATTGAGTTCTTGACAATAGCTAAGAATAAAATAGAGGAAAAGAGGAGATTGAAGGCCATTTTAGATTGAATATTGGGGTATGATGGGAGTTAGATTAAAAGAGATGGGATTTTATATAGGAGGAGATTGGGAGGAAAAAAGGGAGAGGATATTTTCTTTTCATAAAATTGTAGTATCACTCTCTTGCATTATGGGGATTCTTGGAATATTTTACATCAAAAGACAGCTAAAGAATGGAATATGGGAAGGAGGAAGTCAAAAATGGTAACATTGTCAATTATGCGAAATAGATAACTTATACCCTCGCATTTTGAAATAAAAAATGCCCCCGACGTTAGTTTAGGAGACCAAAAATATCGTCAAGACAAGAGTTAACAACAGTGATGTGGCACGTCACATAACACTAATTCCACCACCTAAGCTTGCCAACTAGGATACCCACTGAATTTTGACCCAATTTATAATCGAAACCTTAACCCATTCTCAAATCCCCGACCCACTAAAATTAAAAAAATAAAATCCAATGCATTCTTCCACCGGCACTTTTCTGTCTTATGATTAAAAGTCAAAGACCTAGCAGGTAATTCAAATAGAATCAAGGAACAAGCAAAAATCAAATAACCGGCTGGCAGAGGTAGTAGGTATTTCATAGAATTAATTAAGTTATATGAACAACATGATTATAAATAGAATAAAAATTAAAATCGAAGTCAACATACTAGTTCCATGATATGCGGTTTTTTTTTGACTTTTTACATCAATTTTAATAGGTTAAATAAATACACAATCGTCCCACATGAAGCCTCACAAATGCAAGAGGAGCCTTCCCTAGTGGTGGTTCAAGAAGCAAAAGTAAACCCAGAGGCAGAGACATGATGGGACATGGAAGATGAGGGGATTTTAAAAGAAATGCTACAACTGTGTGAGTCAAACTTATGACATAAAATATTGTTTAATCCTCTTTTATCACTACGTTAGAAGTTCTCCTTGTGTTAATAGAATTCAACAATCAATTAATATATACATAAAAAAAATAGTGTTTCACTTATTAATCATCTATTGGCCAATGTGTTTCCTCTCAAATCATATGAGCCGTTTCATACTTTTTTTTTTCTATTACATCATGAAATAATGAATTGAGTAAACATCATATGGGATAAATAATCATATCCTAAATAAGAAGTTGATTTGTGTGGATCAAGGAAAGACGTGCTACAAATAATGTACCATATGGCTAGCTGATATACTTCAAACTACTTAATTATTGAGTTGACCAATGAACACATATTTTATGTAAAAATACGTTTAAAGGTCTACCTTATCTCCTTATTTTCTTTGCAGTCTGCACGAACTTTTCTAGAAGTTTTAGATATGATTTTTGAACTCACAACATCTAAATTCTAAATTCTCATTGAATCGCGTAGCAAACAATACACTATTCCAATTCTCAGAAATTATAGTAACCTTAAGTTGAACAAAATGGATTCCCAGATCTCTGATCATTTCTTACCGCTAGCACAAAAACTCCAGTATTTATAGGTTATATAAGAATACTATTGATTCCTGTCATCACTTGTGCAATTAAATCTTTATCTGTGGTTCAGAATTCCAGTTCATCAAACTAATGCCCAAATTGATGTACACTGGTTGTTAAAAATGCTATTGTAGGCAAAATTTGCTGATCTATTCCTGTCATGTGGATGAATGCAGTGAAAAACTGGAAATATGTGAGTTGACGAATTTAATTTCCACCATCAACACCACTATCAACTGCGGGTGCACGGATTCTGCATTCGAGTAAGCTGATCTCTTGTAAAACCAAGTGGTCTTTCAACATTTACAGAGTCCTTGTTTTTAATTTTGTTGGAGGGGGTTTAGAAATTGGCTAGTTTGTAATGTATAAATGTCTTCATACAAAAGAGTGTACAATATAAATTGAACAATAGAGAAGAAAGCTTCCAGCCAAAGCTTTATTTGTTCAGATGTTCTTTCAGCTACTCTAGATTGTAAGAGAACAGCAATGCAGAAGCTGGTTTCTGCTATTCCTATTCATCACCAGTAATTTTTTTCTTAAGAGCTTGAATATCACTTCCCAGTTCATCCCTTCCACTCTGAGAACAGAAAATCCCTTTCATTAGCCATATACACCGACAGAAAAATGATACTACTAGTAATAAAATACCATATTCAGCATGTTACCTAAGTCCCAAACATATACGCTCTTGTAGTAGAGATGTAGATTATCAAACTAAATTGAAACATGATCTCCTAAGTTGTTTGGCATGTTGAGGGTCTCTAATGCATGGAGAATCATGCAACTAATGTAACTAAAACATGTGAAAACTCAACTTGTCTTTAATTTGCGTCAGTTGACATTGAAAAAGATGCATGATTGGCCTATATGTAACTGAGGTGACAGTAGTAGGAAAGAAATGAATGAATAATACTACATTTGCATTATGAGAGCAATCTTAACTTGGTGGGTTGATAATGTTATTCATATACGATAGACCTGAAGTTTCCAAGTAAAAACCTCTTGTGGTGCATGCTATTTTAGCGTATGTTTATATCAAACAGTAGAATAGATGCTAGGAAAGATCTGTATTTCATTCATGCTAAGACTGTACCTTAAAGAGAAGATATCTGTAGATGAACCATCCAAAATATCCAAGCCCAACCAACTCCAAAAACTTGGGTAGCTGGTTCAGGAAAAAGTTAAAACTGTCAGAGACATTCGCTTTAGGTTCAATAATCACAAGAAAGGAGAGAAAAGAAATTATGATAGCCCCAAACGGACAAGTCTAACTAAACTAGTCAATGTAGCGTAGACACTATTGGCATTTGGCACCCTATGTGTTGATAAAACACTGGAAAAGACTAATGCAATAAGACCACTTACCAGTGGTATGGAGTCTAATGCATCAGCAATGATCGAAGACAACCAAAGACCAAGGATTGCAGAACCTCCATAAAGAAAGACTGTGGGTTTCTTTTCAAGTCCGTCCCACTATTACAAAGATTTCACAAATAGTTGGATCTCAGCAAACTAAGAAATGAGCCAGTTTTGTGGCATAACAACTGAACTATGAAATGTAAGAGAGCCTTACCGTGTCTTTTACATTGGAAAATACCTTTCTGATGCGATCAGCAGGTTCAGACGTTTCCTCTTCAGAAGAGGAAGCCCTGATCTTGAAGATAGGAGATCTCTTGGAACCTATGCAACGTCGAAAGCCTGAAAATTTTTACACCTTAGACTAAAGAACTCTGGCTTGATGCAAGACTGAATAATCTCCTAGAACTAAAAAGTCAGGAAGTGAATTCTTTTTAAATTCCAATTTGGAACTGTAAAAAAACTTCTTCATTTATGCGGAACACGAATGCATTCACTTGGAACATAAACAGAGTTGGGACCAATAAGGCCGTGCTAAATTTACTTGTATATAATCCAACCCTTGTGTGTCAATTTTGCAATTTGTGTTAAATTTGTACTCCATATGATCAATGTTTGTATTTCCATAATGATGGATAGCTGGTATATTCATACATTTCTACTATTTTTCCTTGAAAAGTTAGACTCTGATAGTCTTGATACGAGACAACACTAATGAAAGCAATAATAACGAAAAGAAAGAACACACAATCTTAGTGAAAACCCTCGACGGAAAGAAAACCCACTGTCAGTGACCAACCAACTCGTATTATTTATTTCTCAATCTTTATACAAAATACACTAAAGTAAAGCCATGTTTATATATACTGCGAGAAACCCTAATCCTAATTTGTTTGAAATGTGCTCCAAGCAAAATATCACAAGGGAGATGTCTCGCCTTCATGGATCATAGACCTCTGATAGGTCGAACGGGGGACTTTACAGGTAAAACCGATTGAGACTCATATATTTAGGCGAAGTCAAAAGTTTTTTTTCTTATCTCAAATTAAAAGTTTTATACTTCACAAAAAAAGCAGAGCAGATACAGCAAAAACTACAACTATCTAGGAACCTGAGAAAAAAAGAAGACGATGAAATACCTGTGGGTGACCTAAAAGACGATGAAAACGATGAACGAGCAGCTTGAGGAGAAAGACGAAGCAAAGAAGGGACATTGGAATGGCGCAACCTCATGGTCATGGAGGAATGTGGGAGTGACATGATCCGTTCCATTGAAGAAGAAGAAGAAGAAACTCTAGCCATTTTTGCCGTCTAATTCTTCTCTCTAAAATTCTACTATTTCTTATAGAGTATCAAATATGGAGTTGACACAAAAGCAGCAACCAGCTATACTTTTTTACAATTTTTTTATAATGGCAGCTCACACATAACTTAAACCTTAATTATTTGATATCCTTTATTTTTCTACTGTTATATGTATCGAGTTACACTTCCATCTCTTTCCTACCCAAGTCTGAAAGATCTAAAGTTAGGTGAGGTGTGTATAACAAACGGCAATAATTGAACTCGTCATAGCGGGTCATTGTCATTTATTAATTCAACAACAACACACATGTTACATCTTTTTTTTAGCACATTAAGTGAATCTGTTAGAGTGGGTGCATATGATCCCTCATGAGCTAGTTTTTAAGGTTGAATGAGGTCCGGATGGGAGTCGGCTTATATATCCTCCCCTCATGAGTTAGTCTCGGATGCAATATTTTTACATTATTTCTTTCGTAGGCCTGCTATTATTTTTGATGTCTACTAAAATCACTTTTTTTTTAAAAATAAAATAAAATATATGTTTAGTCCAAACAGTTGGATCAGATCAAGAAAGCGTGCTGATTATGCAAACTAGTACAATTATTGGGTATGTAATTCCAATCAACAATAAGAGCATGAAACTGAAGACAATATATTTTCTCATACAATTGGCTTCTTTCTCTGATTAAAGAAGTTACAGCTCCTGAAGTGGTTCAATTGAGCTCTTTAACTATTTACCTCACGTCGAAGTTAATAAAAATCAAGATTTAAGGCTAATGTATAACGAATAAGATTATGGGAAGAGGGGCCTCTCACAGTGTGAGCAACTTAGGTCCAAAATTTTCCCTTCAATTGCTTGTGTTGTCTGTCATCTGTGCCCACTGACTCTTCCTGCAAACCTTGCTAGAGGGCCAACAGTGTGATCAGGCAATCAAAGGACTGTTGATTGAAGCTCGAAAAGGGTAATGTGGTAAGCAAAATGAGTATAAGAACTTTGCAGCCCACTTACATGAGGAACTATAATACGCGCACAACTATGTAACTCCTGGCAGAGTCACCAATAATCACTACATGAGCAAACTCCATTCTGAAAGTGATGATAACGATTTGTATCCCTAACCACAATCAGACGTTGGGTGATCTTGGAGATAAGTTTGGCAGCAATGTGGCAATCTCCACACACCCGTAAATTTTTAGTAATTTTAATGGGTGTACCATGACTGGTGTTCATAATTGCAAAGACAATAGCCAGCTTCTCACTATGAACTACTAGATGATTTTCTTTGTCTTCCTCTTCAACGTCGTGAAGGGCAGACTCTGTTTCTGGGACATATCCTTCCTCTTTCATCTTACCTATTAATATGTCTAACTCTTCATAGATCTCCTTTGATTGTGGATGAGACGTGTCACCAGCAAGAAAGGTGTGCACCATGTTATTGAGCTCTACATTGCTGACACCAGGCATTTTCTTAATCCCTTTTCCCTTCATGATTGACCTAACAGTCGTTACATCTTTCCATCTTCCAGCCTTTGCATAAATATTTGATAGCAAGACATAATAACCAGACTGCTTTGGGGCCAATTCAAAAAGATTGTCTGCAGCTACAAGCCCAATGTCCATATCATTGTACACCCGACAGGCACCCAAAAGAGCACCCCAAATTCTCTCATTAGCCTCTATAGGCATCCGCTTGATGAAATTGAAGGCCTCATTTATGTGTCCAGCTCGTCCTTTTAAATCAACCATGCAGGCATAATGTTCTAACCTAGGAACAATCTTGTACTTGTCTGTCATTAGCTTGTAATAGTGTTCTCCTTCAAGTAGCAATCCTGCATGGCTACAAGCAGAAAGAATGGAAACAAAAGCAATAGAATCAGGTTGAAGACCAGACTCCAACATTTGTGAAAACAACGCAACTCCATCCCGACCTTGGCCGGTCTTACCGTAAGCAGATATCAGGGAAGTCCATGACACAACATCTCGAAACTTCATTCCCTCAAACATTTTTCTTGCCTCTGTCAAACACCCACACCTAGCATACATATCAACTAATGCGTTCTCAAGAGATAAATTTGGACGAAGACCTTTTGTCTCAATAAATTCATGAATCCTCCTTCCCAATGATACAGCTGAAAGATCCCCACAAGCAGGAAGAATGCTAGCAAAAGTTATAGCATCAGGTTCTATCCCACAAGTTTCCATTTGGAGATAGAGCTCAACCGCCTCATTAGGCAAATAATTCTTGACATATACAACTATCATCACGTTCCATGGAACCAAATCCTTTTTATCCAAACTCATGAAAATATCTTTGACGAACAAGACATTCTCAATGCTGGTATTGCTTACAGCAAGTAAAAGGCTAGCCATGGTTCCTGAATTTGGCTTATAACCTAACAAGTTCATTTCTTTACAAACCTCTAACGCATCATCAAACCTTCCATTTTGAGCATATCCAACAACCATTGAATTCCAAGAAACAACGTCCCGTTTGGGCATTTCACTAAGAACCTGGCGAGCCTCCACTAAACACCCACATTTCCCATACATAGCCACCAGACAGTTACCAATAAATAAGTCAGAATCAAGACCCCTCTTGCCAACAGCACAGTGAATCTGCAGCCCCACCCTCAAATTGCCGGAACCAAAACAAGCTTTAAGAACACACGGAAACGTATAGTTATCAGGGTTAACATCTCGTTTACACATATCTATATAAATAAAAATCGCATCTTTATAGTACTTGTTATTCACATAGCTCCTGATCATGACATTATAAACCGCCGCATTTCTTTCAGGTATTTTATCGAACAGTTGGCGGGTAACATTAGGTTGGCCACAAGCAGCATAAGCACGCATTAATTTGATGGCAAGAGAAGTGTTGTTACATAGACCCGGATCGAAAATGATCTTGGAATGAAGTTTCTTCAATGTTTTGATATCTGGGAGTCTGTCTAATATACCACTGGAAGAAACTTCGTCTACATGGAAAGAGTAGCTCAGCTGGGGTTTACTCACTGTTTGTACATATGAATAAGCTGTGGAACTATAGCGGCAAAGACGCAAGGAGCTTGAAATGGATGTCATGAAACAGCAGCTTACAAATTTGTTGAAGATTGTTCAAATAATTTGTTCATGGAAGTCCATGGCTCCTACATTGAATTGCACTTTCTAAATGAATTACGATTTTTGGGTTATATACCATAAAGTTGAGTAACTTTTCAAATGAATTATTCTACCATATTAACTCCTAATTAAGATATTAAAAAGATTAAAATAAAAGTAAAATAATATGCAACACTTCATGAAAAATATTTAAAACTTATGGTCAAAACACATAAAATTTTGTATGCGGACGTAATATTTTTGGGTATTAATGAATTATAGACGGTGTGTCATCTTTTTGAGGGAAAAAGAACTCTCTTTGAAATACAAAACATAGTTAGTAAGAAATTTTGAAGGCTTAACAACCGACCACCAATCCTTTTGACAATTAATAACTATGGTAGATTATATAAATCTCGTCGGCAAAAACGTTAGTTGGATGATTTTGTGCATCTATAAAACACTAGTAGAAAATATACATCTGTGAACATATAACTGATGACAAATGTGTGCAAAATCAATAAGATTGCAGTTAATACAGGCTCACTACCTCCAGGGCCTGCAAGTTGCACTATCAAATTATAGAATAGAATTCAGACCACTAGCTTCTTTACTTTTCTTGCTCATGCAAATGCCCCACATTGCTTTATGATATTCCGGAATTCCTCATCTTGATTAACTTTATAAGCTCATGAAAAATAGATTGACGTTGAGCTCTCCGCTGCCCTAGTTGTGGTTTGTTGGGGGGATATATAGCTGTAGCAAATACATAGGCAATCTATGCCAGGCCAAAGAAGATATTGCAAACATGCAGTTAGTTTCAATGAGATTCTGCTAAGTGGTAATGAGACCAATACTCCTTAACAAGTTGCCCGAATAGTGAACCTTCTTGCTTCATCAGCTTCATCGGTTCATCATACTCAACTATTTTCCCTGTATTCACAACCAACGTTAAACATTCTGGGATTAACATGTCTGAGAGTCGTATCATAGACATGTCTAAAAGTAAACGAATAGGTATTACCATCACTAATGGCCAGAACCATAGTACAATCCATTACTGTGGGTATCCTATGGGCAACTGTAATTACAGTACTGTTAGCAAATTCTGTCCTGATGGTTTTCTGCAATATCATAACAGTGGCATTGTCAATCGATGCAGTTGCTTCGTCAAGCACCAAAATCTTACTTTTCCTCAAAAGAACACGTCCCAAACAGAACAATTGTCGCTGTCCCATGCTCCAGTTTGATCCATCTTCCACAACTGAAATGACTCTACAATGGTCAAACAGAAATCCACAGATAAAATAATCAGACTTGCATTTAGAAGACTTACCCAGTGAGTCAAGCCCCTTTTCTTTTTCTTCCACTGCTTCTTTTAGCTGACATTTCCCAAGAATCTTTTACATTGAAGATGAGAATGAAATCAATAAATCAGAAAATCGCATTTGCTACAATGCATATTCTCCATCTAATGGCAAGAATAATGACCAACACATAATAAGTTAATGCATATTACCTCCCATATTTCCTCATCAGTATGCTGACTTAAGGGGTCCAAGTTGTATCTTACTGTTCCATTGACGAGTGTAGGGTCCTGAGGTATAATCTCAAATCGAGACCTTAGATCATGAAGACCGATTTTAGAAATGTCAATTCCATCAACTATAATCCTTCCACCTGTTGGCTCCACTAATCGAAATAGTGCACCGATGAGTGTTGTCTTGCCACTCCCAGTCCGGCCAACTATACCGATTTTCTGACCTCCTTCAATTGTACAACTGATCCCCCTAAGTACAAATGGAGTATCTTCCCTATATCTTGCCTGCTTTGGATTACACTGGTCAGTATTTTGAACATTCTAAATACAAGAAATTGAGTAATTAGTTATAATTTACCAGCAGATCTTGAATTTCAACTTTACCCCTTGTTGGCCAATTGACTGGTGGACGGTTCTCTTCAACAATCTCAGGTGGTTCACTTGGAATGTGCATATACTGGTTCAGTCTTTCCACCGAAATGATGTAATTTGTTAGCCTGCACTGGTTTTGAATGGAAAAAACAAGAGATGTGTTTAAGGAAAGACCATAGGACAAAGTCATCCCAATAAATCCTGCAAAGGCATAATAGCTTGTTATCAGAAAACCTGCTCTGCTTAACATTGGTGAAAAGTCAAGGAACAATAATGCAGAATTCTTTATCTAGTCCCAAGAATAATATTGTTTCATCGCATACCTGAACTTACAGTCCCAGGAGGAAGCAAAACCATGCAAAGTGTTGAGGATGCAAGAACAATAGCAGTAATAGTTTTCAGTCGTTGAATCAACCACTCATTTGCTGCAAAATTGTGGAAGAACGGGCTGGCATTTATATCAATTAGCTTCAAAGTCTTCATAAAAAATCTGTCTTCCTCTTTGAATGCCCTTATATTCACAGCTCCAGCAATAGATTCAGCAAGATGGTTGGCCACAAATGATTTGGTAGTACCATTTATCCGCATCAACTCTTTGGCTGATGCATAGTAGTATTTCTGCCAAGAGTAAGAGAAAAAGTTTGAAGTCTCTTTATCAGTTACTGCTGGCACTGAGAAAATAGTTCTGCAAAACAAAATAGCCAACTCTTACCTGCAACTGAATGGCCAAATAAAGCATTGGGATGGAGATAACCAGAACTGGCCAAGTAACTATAGCTACCACTGTAAGATTGGAATAGAAGTTTGTGGTAGATCCAAAAGTAAAAATCAAGTTGAAAGGAATATCAAGATCAACTATACTTAAATCCGATGAGACCTGCATACACGGATTGATGTAGGTAGCAGAAAAGGTTAGGTACATAGATATCTTAATATCAATGTCGTAGCTTGTTTCTCAATGTTCATGTTTGAGATATTTACCCGGCTTAATATCCTTCCCAAAGGGGTAGAGTCATAAAATGACATAGGAGCACGGAATAGAGAATATAATAACTGTGAGAACAAGGACTTCGATGATTGCAAATCCATAAAAACTGTTGATAGAGAGCGAGAGAGCAAAAACAGCATTGATACAACTCCAATTAGCAAGTAAACTCCAATCAGTCTCAAAGTGCCAACTTGTGGATTATCAACATTTGCAGCCATCCAGAAGTTTTGTGTTACCTGACCAACCGCAAATGTTATGTGCGAGAGTACAGCCATTGCAAAGAAGAGGTACCCTTTGTTCTGATTTAGATACTGAACATAAGGCTTAAATCCAGTGTCTCCGACTTCTCTCTCTTCTAGCTTAATCAACTGATCACCTCCTGGAGCAATAGAATTTTTCCCAGTATCAGTCTTACGAAGTTCTCTTGTATGAGATTCTCGCCTCAATGAAGTAACCTCTGCAACCTTTTCTGAACCAGCGGTCTCCTTGTGTGCATCAACCAAGTCCTGAAACACTTTGGTCGAGGCCAATAACTAATGATATGGAGCTGCATGTGAAATTTCTCCTTCTGACAGTAACTGTGAATAAAAGTAGACATATGTAAGGCCATTTCTTGTGCATATAACCATTCAACTTCAAATTTAACTGTGATTTTACAGAAAACATATCAGGAGTTCAAGAATTCACATCTTTTTTCTTCTTTAAAGAAAAGACAGAGAGAAATCGTATTAGAAAGAGATGTTACTAACCAGAACCATATCAAAAGCAGGAAGAAAATCAACTTGGTGCGTCACAAGAAAGACGGTTTTCCCTGAGAGAGCACCCATGACATATTCCTGCAAAAGACCAGTCCTGACCTGAGCTTCCAGATCAGAAGAAGTGATATGAAGCACAAAACTATCAACATTTTTCTTACATTGAATAAGCTACTAGCAGTATGTACATCTACGGCACTGAATGGATCATCTAAGAGATATAAATCAGCATTCTGATACAGTGCAAGAGCAAGTTGAATGCGCTGCTTTTGACCACCACTAAGATTAACTCCTCTTTCACCTATTTCAGTGAGATCACCATAAGGTAGTAACTCAAGGTCTTTTAACAGTGAACATTTTTCCAAAGTTTGCTGGTATCTCTGGCTATCCAGTAGAGAACCAAACAAAATATTTTCTTGTATTGTCCCTGTCTGAATCCATGCTGACTGAGAGACATAGGCAATTTTACCGTAAACTTGAACCTGAGGAACATGGAGAATCTATAGATCAGTTGAGAATATGCAATTATATTTTTAAATCTGCATTAAGTGAAGTAAATTTACGAAGGTGCCTACAATAAAAACTTCAAGAACCAGCTTGTCATTTCCTACCTAGCAAGGAAAACAGTAAGTAATGAATACAACTTACAGTTCCTTGGATACTTGGAACCTCTCCAAGTATTGCTGCCATAAGTGTTGACTTTCCTGAGCCCACCTCCCCACATATAGCAATCTTCTGACCGGATCTAACCTCCAAATCAATATTTCTCAGTGTAGGTCGAGGTGGATTCTCTTCCCATGAGAGATTAGCTGATTTCAGAAGTATGGCGTGATCTGTAGATCCAAAGTTGTGCTTCTGCCTAACTTTTGCATTTTCCAGTTCAGGGGCCTCAAGGAACTTGACAATTCTCGCAAAGGAAACCTTGGCTTTAATGACCACACCAATAAGGTCAGAAATGTCGCTTACAGGACTCTGAACCAGACATAATGTTGCTACAAAGGTGAACATGTTACTTGCATGCAGTGGAATACCTAGGAAATAACAAACCCCAAATGTTGCAGCAGAGACCAAAACAGGTGATGACCCGTAAAGGAAGGAATTATATCCGTTACTCAATTGAACAGCTGAATAACAATTTTCTTCTACTTGCCTCAAATTTTCTATGACCTTCTTAAAATGAGCTTCCCATGCATATAATTTCGGAACTTTCATATTTACAAGGGCCTCTGAGATAGCCTTGAGCCTATCATCTTGTGCAACCATTAGCTTGGACTGGAATTTGTGTTGTAACTTTGCTAGCGGAGCATTGCACAGGACCGTGAGTATAATCACTACCAAGGATGCAATAGTTGCGAGTCCAACCGTGCGAAGGAGAATGACAAGTGCAAAGCAGATCTGGATCATTGTTGTCCACGTCTGATGCAGCCAAAAAGGAAACTCTCCAACTCGATAAGCATCCACGGTTACATAGTTCATGATCTCACCACTGGAATGTATCAGCTTGGCAAAATTGGATAATCTCATTTGCTTCTTACAAACGGCTGCTGTAAGTAAAGACCTCACTTTTAGGCCAATGAGTCTGCTCCTGAAGTACCATTGCCTTTGTGACAAGGATTCCAGGTTCTTTGATATAAACAGCAGAATGGCTAATAACAACCCCTCATTTTTAAAAGCTGCATCTTCTCCAGCAATCTTAATGAATGCATTAAGAAGAAGAGGACCAGCAGATAGAGTAGTTATTTTCAGCAGCGCAAAGAGTCCTGACACAATGAGCTCCTTCCAGTGACATAACACAATTGTCTTTAGAATGGACGGTTGGGAAGAAGGATCAACTTGTTTCTGTTTGTTCAGAAGATCCAAAAACATTAACATGATTCAGCACGATCAGACTCATGCAATTTGGGAATTTCTTCATCCCCAAGAGCTTTTTGTTTTCCCTTCTTCATCCGTGGATTCATCCACTAAAATGACATTTTATTAAGAACCCCAGCCTTAGCAAAGGGAGTGACGGAGCTAACAGAATCACTTCTACTGATTCCACTGTCAGCGCCATTTAAGGGAGCATAAAGATCATTTTTATATCTCTCTTCATGCTGCAGCCCCTTGTAGGTGCATAACAACAATAAATTGCTCCTACAAAGGACAAAACGTCTAGAACTATCTTAATTGTCACCTCTTTATCAAGAATAGCCCCGATGAGTGACATACTAGCAAAAAATCCAGTAAAGACAAAAGCAAGAGTTGACAAGAGCCTTAAGGGAGTTCTTGAAATACGTTTTCCCCTAAGGCTTGCGGTTAAACTTACTGATAACCATGCAATTCCATGAAACAAGGTCATTAACCACCAATGCAGTGGTAATGCACTATGGGTCTTCTTCATTTGGTCTTCAAACAACCAAATGAACAAGGACAGATACATTACTCCCAGGAAACCATTGAAAATAGCAGAAGTTAACTGCAAATGTGAGAACCTAGAAAAGCCAACAGGAATGTTGGTGTATTTTAAGGATGTTTTGGGAAACAAAGTGAATAGGAAGGAAAACAAGAGTATAACATCAGAACAAATGATCAACGCATGATTGATACATGATGAAGGTTGTGCCGCGGATATCCAATCAGTACTGCAAGGTTTCCCATTCACTTTCAAGCAATCTGATGCCCCACAAAATATATCCCATATGTCCTGCATCTCCTTCTCCAATTTCTAAGCCCTGAAATGAAATACCAGTCCAAAGCTTTTGTCTTCAATTTGTATTCAATGACAATCCATGCAATGGGCAAAGTCAACTCCTAGTATCAAGAATGTATCAACAAGATCAGACTTGTGAAAATAAGAAAAAATCTTCATGCTAGACAGTGAAAGATCCAAAAATGCATGCATTTAACAAAAAGTGAAAGATAAAAATCTAGACTACCAGAATTAAAGAAAAAAAGGTTGAAGACACCAAACAGGTCGAACCAGAGTAGCAGAATGCAGAGGACAATAACGGCGGAAATGGCACAAACAGAAAGCAACATAATCCTTAAAACCAAGAACTAATTAATCTTTAATCATTGAAACTCAGAGCTAGGAATAAGACAGAGGTAAATAGGTAATCTTTCATCATTGGAATGGTCTTTTTATTTTTAAAAATAACTCCATGACCAGCTCAAATCTATACATATCTTCTATGGTATTTTAAAAGCAGCAAATACGAGTAAGTCTTTAGTAGTGATGTAAATGGATTACATGGTGGATAAGCCTAAGACTGGATCCAAGAAAAATGGGTCACAGGGTGAAATTGCTAGACTTACCAACTAAGCTTTAATGGTTTTTTAAAGGTTGAAACTTGTTTTAATAATCCTGTCTTCATTAAGAAATTGATAAAGTATGGAGATGTGACATAGGGCAGCTGCTAAACATTCAACTATCTACTTAATTATTGTGTTGAACAGATTAAGAACACATATTTTATGTACAAATATGTTCACACGTGCTCTGTTGTCCCAAGTTCTTTATTTCCTTTGCAAACACAACTCACACTATCTTAATTAGCAATGCCTTTGTTACCTGTATCATTTTTTTATTTAATCAGCCATGTGCATTAGAATAAAGAAAGTCAACAAGTTAAACTTCCTCTTTAGTATATTAGTGGTCATTAATATATCTTAGTAAGTAAACTGAGAACCCTACTAGTAAAAAAAAAAAACTGAGAACCCTACTAGTAAAAACTGAACATGTTGCATGCTGATTAGCAATAAGAAATGAAACTGAAGACAATAATTTTAATTTCTCGCAGGAGCAATAAGGTTTAATTTTGTTCGCTGATAAAAGTTACAACTCCTGAAGGAAGCGGAGCTCTTCAATGGACTCTATTTCTGGAAGGAGGCCTCTCAGCCAATGATATCGCATCTTAGGTCCAAAGTTTCCCTTCAACTGCTCGTACGCCATCCTGTACCCACTAATTAACTCTTCCAGGAAAGTGTAATCAAACTGCTAGCATAGGCATCTGCTTGATGATATTATTGTATGCATGCCTTGTTTATGCGTACAGCACACCCTTTCAAATCAACCATAATGTTCTATTAAACACCCACATTTCCTATACATAGCCACTATACAATTCCTAATAAATAGGTCAGAATCGAGACCCTTCTTGCCAACAGCATCATCAATCTGCCTCCCCCAAATTATGGAAGCCAAAACAAGCTTTAAGAACAAAGGGAAATGTATAGTGATCAGGCCTAACATCTCGTTTACAGTTACCTTGATAAACAAAATTTGCATCTTGATAGAACTTGTTATTCACATAGCTCCTGATCATGACATTCACATTCCAGTCACGTATTTTGTCGAACAGCTGGGAGTAACAATTGCTTGGCCACAAGCAGCATCGATTTGATGGAAAGAGATGTGTTGCAGATAGACCCAGATTGAAAATGATCTTGGAATGAAGTTTCTTCAGTGTTTCAATATTTGGGTGTCTGTTCCTCTATTATACGACTGGAATGTAAGAATAGCTCAGCTAGGGTTTTGTCACCGTTTGAACACATGAATCGGAAGTGGAACTTTGGCGGCAAAGAAGTAGAGGACTTGTCATGAAACAGCAGCTTACAAGTATTTGAAGATTGTTCAAATAACTTATCCACTGAAGTGCATGCATCCTACATAGAATTGCATTCCTGTTTAAAGTGGACAACAATGAAAGAGGGGGAAATAGTAAACAATAAAAGGAAAACAGTGATATTGCTAACTGTTGTATTTAGATAAGTAATGACAACCAGCCCTGATCAATCCCTACATTAATTGGGGAAACCATTTTCTGTTATTAACATTTACCTGTCAGTGCAGGAAAAGTTTTCTATATCTAAAAAGTAACTCAATAAAGTAAAATAACATGCTTTGCTCTTTCATTCTAATTAGAGATATCATGCTTCAATTGCTACAACAGTATTCTTTCAGTGAGTATCATAGCTATACTGGTGCAACTTGTCATCACCAATCCTGAAAGAGAGCCTTGGAAACAGAAGTAGAGCTCCGTTCTAGCTTTTCATCATCATTGCCATCACTTTGAGAGGATGACCATTTCTTTCCACTCATTGGTGTTTCATATACTACGCTGTGTCTACCTTTTTTCCGCTCTTTTCTTTTCAATTCCTTCTGATCTTCACACTTTATTTTAACAGCCTTAAGCTGCTTTGGGGCCCAAACTCTTTGCAGATCTGGCATCCTCGTGAAAGATCCAAATCGTCGAGCCTTCTCTCTCCGATCACGAGCTTCACTTAACTTGCGGGCATGTTCCTCTCCTGTGATCGCTTGGGAGCTCCCATCAATGTTTTCTGGTGGTTGGCAAAACTCATCCTCTGCTGAGACTGATAATCGCATGCTGTTGGCTTCAGCCGTTTCATACCTCTCTTGCTTCTCCCTCCAGGACTGATTACTGTCCTCACTATTGAACAGAAGAGCCTGCTTTTCATCTTCAACACCAAATGGAAGTAGATCCATTTCTGTGTAAATTCTATTGATAACATCTTCGATAATGTTATGGTACCTGAATCATGTTGGATTTCCAGATTAGATCCCAGATAACAGTACTATGGTACAGCATGAATTTTCTCATCTATGAAGAGCAAACCAGAGCCAATTCTAATTAAAAGATCAGGGTGATTGCTTTCAACTCTGATGACACAGAGAATGAAACCTGTATTCTTGTAATTCATTAACAGAAGTAGTGAAGGTAATGGAGTTCTCTGAGAAGTTCAACGTAACAGAACTTAGCTTTATAGTAAATGAAATGATTATCTGGTAGAAAATTGACAATTATATGGTCTCAAAACCATACATGCCAAAAATCCCTAAGCCGGTGTATGAAGTTTCTTTAAGAACCAAAGTTTTAAAAGAAGAAAAATGTCATGAAACAGAACACTAATGAAGTGGATTCTATGATGATAAAATCAAAATAATCCTTGATGGTCTATAGAGATATGGCAGGTCTAATCTTAGATAATTATCCTATTCTTGTCTATGTCAGTAAGAATATAATTAGTGTATCTTGACAAGGAAAGAAGATGAGGAAACATGTGCAAGGAGGATACGCTAGAGGCAGCAATATATAGCGAAGTAGGAAGGATAAAACATGGAAAAGAAATAATTGTGGTTGGTGAAATAGAAGGATTGGAAGGACAGAAGACCTATTTCTCATGCTGAATACTAGCCAGGACAAATACCAAAAAGGGATTAAAAACTTGTTGTAACTTGTAAGGCATGAATCAGATCATCATAGGTATAGGGGAAGAATGAGCTCTTTAGTTTCAAAGCAAAATATTTACCTTAATCGAATAGTGCGTTCAACATAATCATATAGGCTAAGATCACCATGAATCCCTCCTTCGACAAGATATTGAATGATCTCTAGAAAGGAGCAGATCTCTTTAACAAGCTTCTGCTTGGAGGACTCTTTAATACTCTCAAAAAAGGTTGATCCAAGGATTTCCATCCGAAGCAATATCTGTATTTCAAATCTTGTGAAAGTTAAGGAATAATGCACTTTAAGTACAATATCAATTCATTTACTTCATAAAGCTGAATTTAATATGTAATAATTTACAAACAAAAGCAGGATGAAACTAATGGAAGGATACTCTCGAACAGTATTTTCTGAGACTGAACTGAAATCAGATACTTCAGAGGGATCATCGTGCTTCAGCTTCTCTTTCATTTCTTTGGGCTTTCTTAGTAGGATCTTTGTAAGTTCAGGTAGTATAGTCTTGCAATATGAATCATTCGTTTTTGGAATTTGGGATTCACCTCCTATATTGTCATCTATCTCATACTTTTGGGATAATGCATGTATCGATGACTTCACTAGTCGTGCTGCTAAAGTGTGCAAGTCTCTTCCAGATTGTAGACCATGCTGGATTTTCTTTGGCAGATTATTGAAGAAGGCTTCTGCAGTTTCTGAGTATACAAGATGTGCATCTCCCTCCTGCATGAGGGTTGAATCTGAGGGAAACTGTGTAGAGAATGGCTGTTGCGGCTGTCTTTTATGTGAATCTGCAGCCGTTAGCAAGCAAGTGCTGGACTTCTTGATTTGTTTCATCCAGCACTTCAAGAACTTCAGCTTCTTTGATTTCTCAATTTGTCTGGCAAAACAAATATCTACCAGCTCAAAATCATTACACTCAAATGCTGCCTTGAGGAATGAACTCCAAGTCAGATTCTTCGTTGAACACTTCTTGTCCTTATTTCTTTTCCCATTCCCTAGTGAGCCATTGATTTCATTAGAACTGCCACAGGTCATGTCATTTATCTGCTTTAAAATTGAGCCGTAATTGTGACCACCTTCTATTCTTGAAAGAAGAGCCAATTGCGCTGTCAAAGGCCTGAGAGCCCCTGTGATTGTACTTCCATTGCTATTTGAGACAGTTACTGAAACCCAATAGCTTTCTTCATATAAGAAACTGAGAAGAATTTTCCACAGGATTGTGGAATTTCCTTGGGAATGCTGACCCTTTACTCCAGATAGTAGATCAAGGACTCCATCAACACAAGTATCATTACGATAGTTAGTTTTGCATCTGGCAGACGGCTGCACTAGAACATAATTAGATGAGCATCCTTCAATCTTTTCTCCTACATTGCACTTCTGCACAGCCTTGAGATGCATATTAAACGAGCTTTCACCAAGACAAGACCAAAATGTTTCTTCTCGATCACACCCTTCCTTTCGCTTGTCTCCAAGTCCTAGTGTATTCAGAATATCTTCAGATCTAAACTTAGGCAACGTTGTGAGATTGAGCAATTCAAGATCACATAACTTGCATTCCAAAGGCTTTCCATTGACATCAAGGATCTCAAGATTGAGTTGCGCAGAACCTCTGTCAAATGAATTGCTTTTCAGAAAATCAAAAGACATCCCAATTTTAGGATATATCAAGCCAAACGGAATCAGAGCAGAACCTAAAACAATGGAATCAGTTGAACTAATCCCCCAGCCAAAATGCCTAATTCCCTTCTCCAACATGGATGACCATTCACCTTCATCAACAAATTCAACCTTACCTCCATCCTTTTTTTCATCTCTCACGTCGATCCAACTAAAATGAATATTTCTATTATCAAAAGCATTCCTCACAGGACCAAAAATCTCACTGAATTTGAACTTAAAACCTTCAAAATCCTTTAAAATCTCAGAATTCACATCCACATGTACATACTCAGCTAGATCAATCAACGATCTGGAAATAGGTGAAAATAAAACAATCAAATTCTGAGATGCCTTTGGAATCTCACCAGTCACCTTACCTGGAGTACTCTCAATTTCAGACTCCCAAACATAATCATGTACTAGCTGAAGCAAAGAACTGGCAGTGTGACAAGCCTTAGAACAATTCGCTTCCAATTCAACTGGCAGTGAAAAGGCACTTAGGATTTCGGTAATTGATTCTAGGGTTTGAGACTGGTGGTTGAAACCGGGGGAGAGGTTCGGAAAGAGGCGGTTTATGGCAGAGGAGGAGCGGAGAGGGGAAAGCGAAGAGAAGAAAAAATTGAAAGCAAAAAGCGAGTTGCAGAGAGATGGGAAATTGAGGAGGCGCGTGGAGGTTGCGAGAATGGAATTGAGGTAGTGTGTAGGGTTTGTAAGATTGAGAAGTGGATTTAGATCTATGAGGAGCACAATCCTTTGAGTTCTCGAGTAGTCTATAGGTTCCGCCATAGCTTGCAGATGCGAGCGGAGCACTAACCTGCGCCGTGTGTGCGTGTGACTGGTTGCGACAGTTCTAATTATCTGGTGGATTTAATACATGCCGGAAAGTTGTTCTGACTCCACCGCCGGTGCCTCTCCGTCGAATCTTTGATTGCAGAGAGAGTAGTCCAACATGCGCCGTCGGATCTTTGATTGCAGAGAGAAGTAGTCCAACATGCGCGGTAGGTGATTGAGTGAAGTTTAGCAACTTGGTAGAGACTGTTGTGGCGGGAAATGATTTTGATTTCAAAATGAAAAGGAAAAAGATGATTGCTAAAATGAGCCGCGAAGAATCTCAAGCACGTGATGGGTGCTGATATGCATGTGATACGACGTCCAACACGCCATCTCTAATGAGTAATTCTATCCGTTAAAACTGGATATGGATAATGATTGAATAGCTTAAATTATGAGGGTGGTTTGCTAGTGGTTTGGAGGTAAGTTATTCATATTTATTAAAGAGAAATACTTAAATATAATATCAAACAAGAAAAGATTCATTTATTTCATTCAAGTTTTGCTTATCTATAGAATTGGTGTTTGAGAAAAAATTCGTTCATGTCATTATTTTGTTAATTTCGATTTTACAAAATCATTTTTACATCAACAAGACCCCAAACAACTTTTAACACTTTTCGATTATGATTTGGATCAAATGTACTCGTTTTGCTTCTTCTTCTTTTTCAAGAACACATGAAGAACATCAAGAGCTACCAAATTTTCAACATCTTCACTTCGACACAAAATCATCTTAAATTTCAAGAGTAGGTTCTCTCCGAGCTAGATAACAAAATTCAATATTTTTTTACTCGAATTCAACCTAAATCAACAAGACTCATTTGAAATTTCTTCAAACTTCAAAACTTCAACATCTTTTAATGGTAGAATTTTGTCCGCAACTCCAAATCATTTAAAATTCTAAACATAGACTCAAAAAACACTATGAAACAAAGATCTAGAGTCAAAAAACAACACTAAAAACGCGAATCAAAGCAGATTTTTGAAATTTTGGAATTGATTTCTATTAATTTTTTTAAAATACGAGTGAATTCTTTTAACTCCACAAATGATTTTATAATTTTGACTTTTTTAGAAAAAGATCAATGATATGACCAAAATTTGAGGTTATTTCGTGAAGAAATTAGAAATTTAGGAGTTCTTCATGTTTTTCATGTGTTCTCGAAGAAGAAGAAACAAGAAGGAGTACATTTTATTCAAACCCCCAATTGAAAAGTGTTAAAAGTTGTTTGGGGTCCTGTTGTGCTAAAAAATAATTTTGCAAAATCAAAATTAAAAAATAATTGTATGAATGAGCCTTTTTCTCAAACAGCAATAGCATAAGTCAATCAATCTTTTACAATTAACATAAATGATCATTTTTTCAAAGTTTAATGTCATATTTAAGCTTTTTCCCTTTAATAAATGGCGAAATGATTTGATAGATCTTGTATTTGTATGAGTTTGTATAAAATTAATGTCACGATCTGAGCCTACACCCCGGACGTTACACGGCGTACAAGACTCCGAAGAGCCTCATACAAGCCTCATAGCATATCATAACATAAGACATAAGAAATGATGCGGAATTTAAAAACTTTTATCCATACAATCGAAGTCTTTATTTAAAAGCAAGCGGAAGTCTAACTTTGTCTCACCTGGCCATCTAATACAACTTTGAATCAACAATAGGGTCACAGCCCTTCAACATAGTCCGAAACATAAAATGACATGAAAGAAACTACTAAAGACTCATACGTCCTCGAATCTTGAGGACTCACCACAAGCTAGGAGAATAGTCGATCCAAGCTTGAATCCAAAGAAATCACCTTAAGAATCGGAACCTACACTTTGTAGAAAAATGTAGAAGAAATATGGATTAGTACAAAAATGCACTAAGTATGATAGTCATGCAAAAATCATGCTAAAAAGGACATTTTAATTGGAAACCATACTATATGCCAAGTTTGAGAATCATCATGAACATTAGTATAAAAGCATAAGTCACAAGCATGATCAACATGTAAATCATTATAACATAATAGAACTATTTCTTAGGTAATTCTAAGTTATACTTGTGCAATGTATGAATGGCATCCTATAATACCACACATACTAAGTACCACTTTGAGGCTACCATAACATACTTACCATTCTTCATTCTCATCTTTAGTTAATATTCATAGATAAGGACCATTCTCATTTAATAAGTCATGTCAAGGAAAGCAACTCATAGCAACAATTCAAGTTAAGCATTCATCATTACATTTAGCCTTTAAGTCAACATTCTTATTAGCATCATTATAAGCACATTCATCTCTTTAGACATTATGACATTTGAGAAACACACTATAGCCACTCTCAAAGCCTACTCGTGCAATGCATGAATGGCATCCCATACTACCACCCACACTTCATAGAACCTCTTGAGTAACCATAGCACATAACTCACATGATGGAAATAAGCCCTAACCGACATAGACCATGTGAGCAAATCATGGAATCTGGTGTCATGTCCCACACCGAAAAGAGTTGGTCTACTCTCCTAAGGTAGAACCGGTAATTTAGCTTCGGTGGATCCACTAGCTAATAACCTATGTGGGCACATAGTTATGGGATAAGGAAGGTGTTACGAGAAACCCGGCCTAACATGGGGAGAGCTTCCACCTTACAATATCCACTAAGTGCTAAGCATTAAATTCCCATAGAGTAGTTCATTCTCTTTTAACATTATTACACATGAGAGGGATGCCATTGGCCTACCGATCCAAAGTACATTATTACACACATGAAAGGGTGCCATAAGCCTACCGATTCAAGGTACATTATTAAACACATGAAAGGGTGCCATAAGCCTACCGATTTAAGGTTCATCATTATCATAGTTCATTGACTCATCACGAAAGGGATACCATTGGTCTACCGATTCAAGACAAAGCCTTAGAATACTTTATTAGTCATTTATGAAAGGGATGCCATTGACCTACCGATTCAAGGTTCATTAAGTCAAGATACTTTTAGTTACACAAGAAGAGGATGCCCTAAGCCTACCAATTCAAGGTACATCAATCAAGATCACTTTAGATTACACATGAAGAGGATGCCCTAAGCCTACCCATTCATGGTACATTATACATTGAGGAAACCTTCACAACATGTAGTCATCATTCGTAAGTGTATAATTGAGAATAGTCTTTCAATCAACACATCATCATTATCATAACCATAGCAATTTCATTCTCAAGGTATTCATAAAGCATGTACATAAACATCAAGATCATACATAATTCTCATAATTGCCCTTCAAGGACCATA
>JAJONR010012879.1:0-26486 GCA_029582245.1 Solanum etuberosum | reverse complement strand
TTGGAGAAGAAACTATATCAAAAGGACACAAACTCCTTGGGACCGCCCATTGGCTGAGAGCCTGCTTCTCTGGAAAGACGTGCACCTACCACATCAGAAGTGGCAGCTTTTCTGACAGCTGTCTTGTCGTCCTTTTCACTTACGCAGTCTTGCACAGACCAGGTCCCTTGCAATGTTCTTTGTGAGTTCTTGAGAAGACTTGCTAACTCTCTTTCTCTTTTTGAATGAATGAATCTGCTTGTTGTTTGTCATTTTGATTATATCAACCAAAAAGAATTATTGTCCATTGGACAAACAACCTCGTCCGTTTCTATTGGTGAAGTACGCTGACGGTTTCACCAACCCACTGACAGGACAACTTTACAGTTGTACACCATTATAAATCTGGACGAGAGAACTCTGCTAGGGACCGGGTCCCTGCATTTGTGAGCCACTAAAACAAACAACCTTGTCCGCCCTTCCCATTGGTGAAGTATACTACACTTTTCACCAACCATTCTGACAGGACAACTTTACAGTTGTACCCCACTTTGAATCTGGACAAGAGCACTCTGCCAGGGATCGGGTCCCTGCATTTTTTAGGATCATCAAAACACCTAGAATATAACAATGTATGTAATAAATTTTGATCAATTTTTCTAGTAAGAATATACCCTCCATTATAAATTGTTCAAACATAAATCCAAATTGATTTTTGGTCATTCTATTCTAGAATATCATCATATGACTCATCTTGAGTTTAATAACGATAGTTATTCCCTTTGAATATAGAATTCATGAATATCTCGATGAAATTATTATACTTCAAACTCTTTTAAGACACTTGCAAACCTCTATGAGAATCTATCTATTCAACATATTTTTCTAATCCCTATATTTATCTCTGTCTTTCTAATTTTATGAATATAACTAAATCTCCGCAATTTGTTATTATTGGCTTAAAAAAATTAAAAGAAAGGATCTTTTGGTTTGTGCTTGAACTAAATCCCTTTTAGAATTGATTTTTAAAGAAAAAATATTAATTAATTAATTAACATATGAAAGATGTGACTAAATGTTTTCTTCTTCTTGTTGCTAACTAGTATATATGGTTCACCTTTATTTTGTCCCATTGTGGGGACAACCCTCCATGCTAAGGAAGTAAAACTTTGATCAAAATAATGGTCAATTCAAAGCTCAAAAAAGTTTACTATTTAACTAAAAAAAATAGAGTTCCATATTAGTAGCACAAACCAAATAAAAAAAAATAAAAGAAGAACTTTTCTTTAACATATTGTACTTTAAAGTGTTTTCAACCCACAATTCAAATGTTGTAGTTCTTGTTGTATGACCACTTAGCTTTTTAATAAAACTAAGTGCTCAATTATTTGCATGTTTTAACTTTTTTCATGCCAGTTTATTTGGCTTTTTCTCAAAGAAAGAAACAAAATAATTAATAGCCACAAATCTCTATATACTTTTTCTACATTATCTTACATTACTTTTGCAATTGTGGGATTATGTCCTCAAAGAAATAGTAGGATTTAAATTCTATCGACTATTGTGTCCTTTGATAGCTTTGCAAAATTTTGGGATCAAGAATCTTGGTGATTAGTATAGGTGATAAATGGACGGGTTGAATTGAATTTGAGCTATATATCAGTTTAAATTTTAATCTCTTAAAATGAATCAATAGACGAGTCAATAATTAATCTGAATTTATACGGATTTGAACATATTATGACTTCATAGGCTAATTTTTCACTTCTTGTGACTACTATGCCCTTAGTAGCTTTGCAAGATTTTGTAATTTCTAATTAAAACCAAATGCTCTTTCTTTTCTTGAGTTACTTTTGCTTTGTGCTTTACAAAATGAGGGCTCTCTTTTTTAAGAGGACTAGTGGAGTAGGAGGACTGCCCACTCAACTTAATTTTTGAATTTCTTTGAAAAGTTTCAATTGAATTTGAAACTAGGTAGATTTCATTTGTGTCGACATAAAAAATAGTAGATAATTTTGATATGAGACTGAAATAAAAGACAAAAAAGATTAACTAGAAGTTTGCCACATATCTTCTTTTCTACGAATTCTTTCATTTGGGATTTATGTTATATCTGATGTCACTTGACAATCTACCAACAAAAGAAAGTGGTGAAGTTTATGAAAATTTGAAGGGGAAATTTTACTCAAATAAAAGTTTGGGAGCCAAAGTGTCAATGAAAATAACTCTTTTGATGACACAAAATTTGTTTCATATTATATTATATACTTTTGGGGGAAAAAAGAAGAAGCTAATGTTTGGTGACAATAGTCATATTTGTGCAAGAGATACATAAAATAAAAATATACATAAAATAAAACGAGCTATTTATCCATCTAAAAATGATTGAAGATCTATAGCAGCCAAAACGTATTTTTCAAAAATAAAAAATACAATTAAATGAAGTTTCTTTTATTTATATATATAGAAAATGTGATAACACTCGAATCAACTTACATTATTAAGTTTACTTGTAAATATTTTCAATATTATTAGGCCAAACTACTTCAACCCTTGCTAATTGCTATATTATCTCTTTTAGATATTAATTAGTCAAACTTCTCTTCCAAAGAAAAGAATAGTAAAATAAAAAAAATAAAAGAGAAGAAAATAGAAGAAGTTACCTTCTAGAATTCAAAATCATATATATCAACAATATAATAAATTATCAGTGTAATTTAACATATTATAAGAAATTATCTATCATTTAATTAAGTTGTGTTACTAATTAATAATATCAAATATTAAATAAAAATATTGCTCAAGTAACTTATAATCTTAATTCTAGTTTATGACGACTTTGTATTTTCAATACGCAACTGCATAATTTGTTTCTTACTTTAAAAACAAATCTAATAGTTGAAATGAATTAAGTCACGTATGTGATGACATAACTGAGATAGGTCAACATATATCCAAGTACAATGATAGAATTAACTTACAGATAAATATAGAGACGGAATTTAAAATTTATGATTCAAAATTTTAGTAATTTTTTTAAAAGTTATTCGGTTTTAATAAATTTAATTTTTTTTTATATTAAATAGATTTCTTAGAATAAATATAGAGTTTAGATTTGAATTCGACGGTAACTTAATCTTTGGCTACTCCTCCTTATACGACATAATCAAAATGTTATAATGTAGTGATAAATACTCCCTTCGATTCATATTAATTGTTCATTTTTTCTGTTACATGCCGATTTAGAAATCATAAAAATGACATATTTACTATTTCCTCCGTCCAACAATAGTTGTCCACTATACTATTTTAAGATGTCCAACAATACTTGTCCATCTTATGAAATTAATGGATAATTTTGGAGGGTGGTCATCCACATGAATTACTCGTGATCGATCTCGCTTCAATGCCTTCTGAGTCGAGTTTGTTGCATAGGGCTTGCCTAGTGCGGTTTATAGGCTATTACACAGTGAAGGGTTACCCAGTGCGCACAAAGTGCTTTCCTTAAGGGTAGAGGCTGTGACAGAGTTTGTAGCGTTGCGGGTTATCCTGAAGTTCCAAAAAATAAAATAAAATAAAATAAAAATAATTACTTGTAAGGGTAAAATGAATTTTTTTTATTAATTCTATCTTAATTTTGTAAATTGACAAATAATTTGGAACAACTATTTATAATGTGTACAACTAATATGAGACGGAAATGGTACTCTTTTAACTTCAAATAGAGGTCTTAAGTTCGAGACTTGAGTATGAAATCACCTCTGAAAATGTGCGCTTTACCTTCCAAAATTAAAATTTCTAATACAAATTTGGATTAATTCGGCTTGATTTAATACATAATCACCTTTGATAATGAGCACTTTACCTCCCAAAATTAATTTTTTCTACATAAATTTTAATTAATTCAACTTTAATGCGAATATTAAATAGTGAATATCGAAAGAAAATAAGAATTTTCACTTAAGTCTTGTATTGTCTTGTACCTTTTAGGGGTGAAGAAACAAAAGGAAAATTTGGAAGATAGCATAAGGATTAATGAGAGACATAGGACAATTGAAGATACAATAAGAAATGATAGAAAAAGGGACATAGAGTAATTGAGAAAGAACTATACTACCTAACAAATAATATAGTGATTGGAACTATACTATAAAATTTTAAAAGAAGGTCCCAATTTATTTTTGAAAATTTTCCAAATAGTTAGGATTTGTTCTCCGTTAATAACTTTGTCGATACATATTTTATTTTGAATTCATATGATTTTTTTCAAGAATTGTGTCACACCTCAGAAATTTATTTATTTTGGAATAAAGAGAGTACAAATTAGTATTATGTAGTTCGCTTATTAGGTTGTGTATTGTAATTTAATCCGTGTAAAAATTAGGAATTCATAATATATTTAACGAACTACCCTTTTTGATAGGTATATTTTGGCAATTTGTTTTTGTTTGTTGGCTTTCAAAAAATGCCCTTTAAACTCCGAACTTTAGGCTAGCTCATTTGGTGAGCTTCACAAGCAATCCTTTTTTATATGTAATTTCTTTGACAAAATCCGCTTTTGTTTGTTGGCTTTCAAAAAATGCCCTTTAAGCTCCGAACTTGAGGCTAGCTCATTTGGTGAGCTTCCTGTCTTCCACAATTAAGGTGGAAGGTTCAGATTGTTAGGATCTTTTTTTCAAGAGATGCATCATGCAAGCAACAAAAATTGAAAATATGAATTAACAATTTGTTTTATAAATTTTATTAATCTAGACTTTAAATAACTACATAAATAAAGTGTTCTTTTATCTTTGATCAGGAATTTTGGATTTCATGAGTCCTGAATATGAAGTCGTTTTGATAGAGAGTGTTTATCCCTCAAAGTAAAATCGTTCAACACAAATTTAAATTAATCGAGCCTCAAAACGTACGAAATGATTTATTTTTTTTAAAAAGGGATAGTGTTGTTCGTTTTGTCTTTTCCAAGTTGGAGAAAAATGACAAATGTTGAAAAAAAATGTGTCTCTGAATGACTTGATAAGTCCCATGAAGTTGCATGTTTGTTCAACAAGGACACTCTCTTTGAATGAAAAAAGAGACAATTTATTTATACGTAGAGACGAAGTCAGAATTTTTAATTTATAAATTCTGAATAAATTACTTATACAAATTTCATAACAAAAATATTGGATTTGGGATAAAATTATTGAATTTTACTGAACATATAACTATAACGACGACTCCGCCCTTTGTATATATGTACTGAATCTAGAGATAATTTAATCGTATATAGGAAGCTTCCTATTGAATTTCAAGAAGACAAGAGTCCAAAAACTTTACATCAAATAAATTGGACAATGAAAACTACAATTGAAATTGACTACACTTAAGTAGCTGCCAAAAAAAAGAGGTCTTTTTGGATACAAGGCTATATAGAACCAAAAATTCCAAAAACAAGTTGGATTTTGGCTAAAATAACGATTATGTTCCTTCTCTTTTCGTTTCAATTTATATAATCGTGTTTGACTAGGCATACTTTAGTTATCACATTATTTGTTATTGTCATGATTCCTTTTTCATGCTCTAGTATTTAAATTGTCTTTCTTTCTTTTGTATGTTTTATGATGCTTTACCCGAGCCGGATCTTTCAGAAATAACTTTCTACTTTCATGAAGTAGAAGTAAGGTCTGCGTACACTTGATTCTCTCCAAACTTCACATATGAGATTTCACTAATATTTTGTTTGTTTAACTAGACACGAAGTTTAAGAGAGAGTAACATTTATGACTTGACTTCATGTTTTTGGCAAAGTCCAAAACCCTACGTATTTAATCCCTTCGTTAGACATGGAAATTGGAATTGAAGGAAAAGAAAGAGTTCACCTAATAGGTAGGTATATATATATTATTTTAAAAAAATAGATATACCATTATAGGTACGGGTTCAATTGAATTTATAATTCTTAATGTAAGCATAAATTTATAAGTAAGAATTTAATAAAATTATAACGAATAATTGTCATAAATCTATAACTTAAAAATATAATAAAATTCAATATAATTTTTTTTTAAAGTTTAAACTCATAAAGTTTAAATCTTGTTTTCGTCTCTGTATACAAAGATGGTAAGAAAAAATATTTTCAAATCAATTAAAGATAACCTTTTATAATAAATAATACAACTGTACAAGTATGAGATATTACGTAATAGAACACGTTATATGACCATATTATAGCTGGTGAAATCATATTAATAATATATAAAATTGTTTACACTAATAGTGTGTATATGTATATTGAAATTAATTAATAGAAAATCCAAACACATGTAGATAGGTAAAAATAGATAAATTATACATTTATATTATATGTTTAATAAAAAATTTATCCCAAAATAATTGTTATATTAGAAAATATAAGATTAAAATTGACAATTATTCTCAGTTATACATGCATCTTTAACTTAATAAACTACTCTATATTATTATTTTTAATGAGCGTTAAAAAACTATATATTTGGTAGGTGTGTAGCAACAAGGTTGGTAGATTACTTTGATTGTTAAAAAACTTTGTTAGGTGAAAGTTGATGTAATGGTACATCAGTGATCATCCTAATTTTGTTTTCTCAAATAATTAATTTTTTTCGTTTTCTTTTAACATAATTTAGGTCAACAAATTAAGAAGGTGAAGTTTGATCTGTCTAGAACTTACAGGACTAGAAATTAATTTTAGTATGTTTTGCTTTTTATGTAAGATATGTGAATCTTAGTAGATACTTGAACAGATGGTCTATCGAAAATAATCTATCTTCACACGGTAGGACTAGTGAGATTCGAACACACGAACACTTCCTCATTCCAAAGAGGTGAAACCACTAGGCTATAACAGTTTGTTATGTTAGGGTGTCCAAAATATGTTATGTAATCATTTCGTGTATCATTTTACTTGTATAAACGGTATTTTTTTAGTAGGGTGTAAAAGAATAATAATGTTAAATACAGTATATTTAGTAATGCTTGCATTAGTAAAACTTGCATTAATTATGCAAATATTATTTCTTATGCATTGTTTGATTTGGTGTATTTAAAAATAGCATGCATTGCATAATTTTTTTTAAAAATATTTATTTTATAAATATACCCTCAACAAATATGGTGGAAAAGATGTAAAAAAAAAGGAAGAAGGTTTTGAGGGACAATTGGGTCTTTAACCATGCTAATGCATGCATTAAATCCCCGTGCATAACTAATACCATGAATTTTCATGTATTAGTAACACACTCCTCACTACACAATAGAGTGTTTATACATAGCATGAAAACGTGTACCAAACAAAGCACTACTAATACACAAAGGCCAAAGCTAATGCATGCATTATTTTTACTAATAAACTCTGTCAAACGACACTGGAAAAGTTACCAATCAAGACTACAGACAGAGAGTCATATATTGTATTTGCCAGGGGAAATATGAGTGGTGAACTTTCCTTGGAACAATTACGACCGCAATCCATCTTAGTCTTAGTATGTCGGGTATACCTCTGGCAGAGCAATTTACTGGCTAATTCCACGGCTCGAACCTGTAAGCAACTTTATCGTTGATCCAACACTTACTATGGGTCAACTATTTATGCTTCCCCAGTTTTATCATGATCAGAGACCACCAGCAGTCTCATCCAATAAAACCAAACAGAGTGTCGATGAATTAAAGCAAATGGAGGAGAAATATTTAACATCCTTCCATCAGAAAATGCAAAAAATTGATATATGATTTTTCATGGAATCCATTATTGCTAGTCCTATGCTACCCTGAAGAAAGTGCTTACAACATCTATGTTTCATGGCTCACAGCCAATTCAGTTTAAGGAACTTGTCCAGAATCACCAAAAATGTATATAATTTAAGGAAAAAATATAGCAATTCCGGAAACAGAACAACGTACAGAAGAAGCACAAACATGAAACATTTATGAAGATTGAAGGAACCTGAATCCACTTATCAAAGAGGACTCTCCAAAAGCCGTTTGAGTTTTGTTACTTCGATTCCTCATCCAGCAGAAAAGAAGTACAGGAGAGAAGTGATGACAGCTCTTCTTCTGTTGCCAATCCAGAACCTTGCCATCGTATTCTACCAAATTTGTCAACCAAGAACATGTACCTGTAAATTTCAGTCAGAATGGAAAACACTTGTAACTCAATTCTTCTGCTTAGTCAATAAGGAAAACTGAGAATTAATGTTAGCACTTCATACCCAGTCAGAAGGTTCAGTATTTTAAGCTCTTTCCGGAAATAGTAATGGTCTCCGAATGAATAAACAATCTGTCTATGCAAGACATCCTTGCTTTCATGAGGGTTAGATTTCCTCATCATCCGAAGTAGCAGTTTCTTTACAGGACTGAGTGTCAAAAACCATGAATCTATCAAGGAGATCTGCAAACAATTTAAAGATTCAAATATTCAAGGTCTACTCTATTATGAAATCCAGAAATACAGACATCGCTGCATTTTACATGCATATGTTCCTTTAAAAATGGGCGTTAACTGAGTTTATTCCAAACCACTTCTTTTTTTGTTCAAGAAGTGTGAAAAATCCCCAAGGTTTGTCATAGAGAAATTATAAGAGCTGTAGAAGAGATGCATCATCAAAGAAACCTCTTTCTTCAGCATAGGATATCTGCCTTATACTATCTGCTGGAACTTGCTTCTCTAGATTCCAAATACTTTTTATCAGTTCATATAAATAGGAGGTTGTGGAAGACACATATTAGGGTAGTAGAGTGTGGTCTCGTTTATCCTTCCACACAAGTAGCCATAGCATTACTCCTGTAATCTCTTGTTCCTCTATTTCTGTTACTACCTGTCGCTTCTTGTACTTTAATTACCATATTATTTTGTTGTAGTTACTGTTCAGAATGCTTTGTCATGTTTTCTAAAGTAGTTTGTCGTGGCTTCTTCATTTCCGTCATTTCCTTTCCGGAGTAGCTTTGAACTGTTTTTCCTCAAGCCGAAGGTCTATCGGGCTCTCTACCTCCAAGGTAGGGGTAAGGTCTGCGTACACACCCTCCCCAAACCCCACTCACTTTGTTGGATTACACTGGGTATGTAGTTGTTATATTTGTTGCGACTTCAACAGTTAGCTAATTTCCAGAAGAATGCATAGCAATTAGAAACATGTTTCTTTATAATGTCACTACACTTTATGACAATGTCATAATTTTGAGAATGTCACTATTACACAAAAGAACCATAGCTTTGAGAGTGAATTAAGAGTCATTTATCCCAATTACTATCAACTCTAAGAACATCCCAAACCCACATAAAGAAAAAGAATTATTTGAAATTCAAATCCTATGAAGTATTAAATCCTCGTCGAATCCCCAACAATCAAAAAGTAACGTAAGTGAGGAAGGGTATAGTATGAGAGACATTTTAAATAAGAGGAAAGTCCAAAAAGCACAAGAGACTTGAGTCTTCGGGCTATGGTTATCTACAGTTGTACAAAGACCTAAAACAGGTCCGATATGTAAGAGACATGCATGAAGAGGTGACATTCTTTCATCTAAGAAATGGTGCTGCGATACCTCATAGAGCTGAACCCTTTTAGAATCTTTGAATGTATCCAGAAATGGCTTACTCCACGAATCTATCATTGCCTGCCAAAAGTGGTCAAAATTTCAATAATATAACGAGAAAAAAGGAAGATATACTGTAATAGTTGTTGTTTATATACACCAAGTGTTAAATCAACCTGCATTATCTTAAGATAAACATGGGACGAGATAAAGCATGGGACGAGTTGAGCTACACATTTAAAATAGCTTATCTTAAGATAAGCATGGGACGAGATTAACCCACAAATGCTGCATCAGAAACTTCTATTCCTCAAACTCTAAGCATTAATTTCATATATACTAAACATTAAGGTAAAGCATACGGGAGAGTGTAGTTAAGCTAATGGAGTTGTAGAGGGTATTTGGATTGGCTTATTCTTAAGTGCTTTTGGCTTTTAAGCTCCTTTTCTAATTTTTGTGGTGTTTGGGAAAGATGAAAGTGCTTTTAAGCAATTACTTTTAGGCCAAAAAAGTACAAAAATAAGCTAAAAGCTAAAGGTTGGGTATGACCAACTTATGGCTTTTAGCTTATAAGCTATTTTAAGGAAGCAAATCCAAACACCCTCGTAGTCTCAACTCTCAACTATTTTGTTAAATGTGTAGCAACTATATGAAATCTATTCATTCTCCTACAAAGACATGCATGAGCCCACATTGCCTTTTTCTTTAGGTGGAAACATTAAAAAATCCTGCCAATAGACACATCTTTGGTAAAACTTTGAAATTTTCAACCTACTTATAGGCAGGGGCGGAGCCGACCTTCTGCTAGGGGGTTCATCCGAACCCCTTCGGCGGAAAATATTACTATTTATACATGGTCAAAATTATTTTTTATGTATATATAGTAGATGTCGAACCCCCTTCGGTTAGTTCGTGTGTTAGTTCTTCAAATTTTGAACCCCCTTATTAAAAATCCTAGCTCCGCCACTGCTTATAGGTGCTTATTTCGTAATATATCCACTTGAGATATGAAACTGAAAATTACTGTAGTAGCACTAGTGTTGATAGCATTAATTTTGATCAACTTTAAATCATTTTCACATTTAATGCAAACGAACGACCAAAAACCGTAAGGCAGCCAATGATAACACCCCATCATTTGATAAACCACTGATAAATATCCGAAGCTCTGAGGAATGTAAAAGTCCTTTGGACTTTCTAGCTGTCCAAGATGACACCTCTATTAAGACACCATACTGTTACAAAACTAATTAGGGAGACCAAATGATTTCTTCCTGTGCTGATAGAGGTTCTTTCATAGACAGGCATGTTCAAAAAGTAAAGATAATCAGTAAGCTGGCGTAAACACAAAGATCACCTTTACTTCACCCGAAACCAGCAATCAATTAGAGTTGCTCTAACCTGTGAGCTTGCACGGAATGAAAGACACAACAATGACGTCTTTGGTGCTTCTAATTTATTTGCCTCAACGCCATCTCCAGTGGATGTGATGGGAAGCTTAAGGTTTGAACCATCTGAGTGAATTACTTCCAATGCAGGAAACTTCACCGCCGCCATTGCTGGAATGATAATCTTATTTGCAGTTGCAATCTATTTTCCGCCAGTTCCATAATGGACACAGTAAACATGTCAACAAAACTGAAAAAGCAACAGTTAAGGTAGTGATTTTTTGTTATACCTTACCACCATGTTCCTTCAACTCATTCATATCAGCAAAGTAACCACGGTTCATCTCGTCTTTACTGCCCTAAAGCACATAATATACATTAAAAAAACTTCAGAGTCCATTTGATGTAAGCTTAACGAGACAATAAATTGGAAAGGAAAAAAGAAGACTTACAGCCGAGCACGCTCTTTCTCAATTGCCTCCTTGTTTCCTAGCTGTAATAAAATGAATCTTCAATACTCAATACAAGACAAATTTCTACTGTACTCCTACTGTCTAATAATAGTTGTTCTTTTAACTTCGAAAGAAAGCAATCTCCAATACATCATCCAATGGGAAGAGATGCAAATTTTATGACTTCTCATATAGTTTTTAATATTTGGGAAGTCAAGAAGGGGGAATAATAGACAGCCTTCGAATCCCAATTATGCAGGAATGAATCCACAACCAATTAGACAAATGAATTCCCATCTACCAAAAAGTTGAAAGACAGTGCATAATTTTTCATTTCATAACTTCGATATAATTTTGCTAGGTATTTTAACTTCTACCTGAAAAAGATAAGTTAAAGTTGAAATGATGCTTCAAATAGTATTTCTTCAAGTCAACTAATAATTTCACTCAGAAATCTTCCACTTGCGCAGTCTATTTTTCCAATTGAAGTTCATGTCCAAACACAACTTCCGCTTCCAAATATTGTAAGCTTATTCTTCAGATTGCTAGTGCTTGGCTAAACATTGTATTCATCAAAATAATACAGTACAATACAACATAATACTTTTGCTTTTATAACTGTGATGTCCGAACTAACTTGCATGCACCTCGACTATTTCCACCAGGCACCTAATAAATCGCCTAGTTTCTTTCGCAATTAAACCTGAAACCTCATAGTTCTAAACACAGTTCATTACCCACAAGGCTACACCCTAAGATGCCAATACAACATGATACATTGCAAAACCATACATAACAATCCTCAAAACAAGCTGTAACTAAATTTACAGATTTTTGCATATTATCAGAGCAATATAGAGACTCCAAAAACAAAGTAACATAGTTTCATTGAACGAACCTGGTAAATATCGAAAAAGCGATTGGAAGTCCATCGATATGGATTCTGTAAAGCTATTAGAGAATTCAAGTTCTCTTCTCGCTGAAAATTTTTCCTTGAATTGAGAATTGCAGGTGCTACAGCTGAGCTAAATCTCTTAAGCTTCAGCATTTTCAATGGTGTTTTTATCTTCTTCTTTGATTCTTCAATAGGTTACAGGGATCGGGAAATGGGGAAGACTGAGGAAGTAAACAAGGAAACGGGTCAGTTTTGTGGGCTTTCTACCTATACGGGCTAGGCCCACGTTAGACTAACCCATTTAGGGATTTTTATACTAATAGGATTGTTCAAAATCTAACCAAAATCGATAATCTGAAATGAAAAAATGTTATTGATATATTGGTAATGGATTTTTGATTTAACGATTTTGATGATGGTTTTAGTTTGTTTTGTTATCGGGTTATCGATTTTGTAACTATTTGAGTTTTAGTTTTTCTTAGTGGGTTAATCGATAACACGATAGTAAATTACTATTATACCCTTCGATATAAGAAGTTCTTCACTTAGGATTTAGTTTCACATACTTTACTTCTCCCTGTCTCAAACTCTTAGCTATATTCTATAAGTTGTCAGTGTTTGCTTCTAAGCAAGATTACTATCTGTCAAACTTATGTGTACATGATTCATTTGGTTTGTCACTTTGTTACTAAGTGTTTTTTCATTGAAGAATTTTTTTTGTGTGAAATCTTAATAGTTAAAATGAAACCAAATTGATCAATAACCGACAAACTGATAAATCAATATCTTAACGGTTCCATAACGGTCTAGTATGTTTACAAACCGATAATCTATAAATCGTACCGATAAACTTCAAAACCGAATCGAACTCTATGTGTTTTCTTAATATTTTATACATAAAAAAATTTCAGTTTATACGGTTCAAATTCAAGACCGATTAAAAAAACTACATCCAACGAGAATAAGCTCATCATCCCAAATTGAAAAAGAAAGAAATTAATAGTGAAAGACCAAAAATCTATTTTCTCATCATTTGGAGAATGACTTTCTTATCAATGTTGTAAACTCCCCGCTCCCCACCCCCATCCTACCCCATCCATCCGATGTTGTTTTGCTAGATATTACAATGTACAATTATTTAAAAGATAATATTTGTTTATTTACTTATTGTATAGCCTAGCGCTTCGCGCCTTCACTTATGAACTAGAACCATCCCACAGATCATCTTTCAAAACCTGACTTGAAACTCTTTCTCGCCTAACTAAAAAGTCTTAGCCCTTAAAATGCGTTGCGAAGAGAGATCGAAGACGAAGATTTTCTGACGCAGTGCGGGCACTGGATGGAAAGGCTCGACGAAGGGAGGGAGGTGCGGCGGGGGAAGGAAAACGCTTTCGGAGATCGAGATTTTCTTTTCATCGAAAACGAAGAAGGCCGAGGATGGCCTACGGTGCGTCTTATCTGAAGGGAACACGCTTTTTTGACCGCCGTGGTATGGGAAGTAAGAAGCCCCTTTGACATCTCTTCATCTGCAAATAATTCTCGATGTGAAAACACAGAGCCAGGGGGCTGATGACCCCCGCAGCTTCTGTCCATGAATCCTCTTTCGCTTGGTTACGGGACTAGAGCGAATCGTCTCTTGTGCTACGGTCTAATATATGTGTCAAAGAGCGGATTCTCTTGCAGCGGATACGGGGCATGCCCCTGAGCCTATTGATTCAATTCCTAGCAAGTCCTGTCTCTCTCCTTCACTTAAAACACATACTAAGTAAAGAGAACATTTTCTTCATATCAAATACACCCTTAGTTGTATTTGTTTTCACTTTGTTGGAGTATTTGAGCAGTTGGTAAAGTTATTGTCATATGATCAGGAGATTACAAATTCAAACTTTGAAAATAACTTGTTTCAGAAATAATGTAAGATAAAACTACGTACAATAAATTTTTATAATCCAACATTTTCTTAATTCTGCACATGGCGAGAGTTTAGGGGTTGTTTGGTGTGAGGGATAAAAATAAATAGTATTGTGATAAAATTCTAGTGTCTTGTTTGGTTGCCATGTTTGAGATAACTTATCTTGTCATTTATACCACAGTGATGAAGTAAATTATCTTATATATCCTGAAATAAATTATCCTAAAATAACTAATTCCAAAATAATTAATCTCGAAATAACTTATTCTTAACCAATCGATAGTGTATAAGAGTACCTTTTGTTGAGTGGCAGATGCGGGCGTGCAATTGACAAACCCCATGCTAATCATTGTATTACATCTAATAATGTTGTGTGTGCTTTGAAAGAGGGGCCTAAAGTATTGTGTCCACTTGAAATATTAATAGCAAAGGATAAAATGATATAAAAACTTAAAATTATATGTATAACCGATTAGAAACGAAGTTAGAATTTTAAATCGAAAATTTGAATTTTATAAGAGGAGTAATATATTAGACTCTGTATATATCAATAATTTATATATATTAAATAAATTTTTCAACACATATACATAGTCATAATTAAAATTATTGAATTCTAATAAAAACGTAAGTCAAACCTAAAAAAATATTTACCCAATTGGTCAATATTTATGTAGGTAAATCTCTTTATATATACATGACAACTATAGTCTACTCTCACAAAATAAAATTTAGAGATCGTTTTTGTTTTCTTCACTATCATTATATAAAACTTCAACTCTATGCATAATATATATATTTCTTGATGATTATGAAGTAAATTTAGAGGATAAAAACTTTGCTAGTTTTTCTTCAAACATGTAATAATTAATTGATAGAGAACGTGTATATATTTCTTGATGATTATGAAGTATAATTTAGAGAATAACTTTGATACTTTTGCTTCAAACATGTAATTTATATTCTTGTTAATACAATTAATGGACTAATTATTGTTTAATTAGTGCATTTTGCCTTTTTTGAGGGCCTTGAGATCAGCATAATACTTTTTTATCCATCCTTCAATGATTTTAACTTCTGTGTTCCTTTGCATGGTTAGCCATTCTGGATCAGTTGACTCTTTAGGAAGAATGTCTAGACAATGGGAACCTAAAATAAAAATAAAAAAATTAGAGTTGACATGTATATTTACAAGAAAAAAAAAGTTTTTATTTGTTATTCACTCGGCATTCGATACTCATTTCGATTAATCTGGATTCACACATTAAAGGGGAAAGCGCTTGGGTAAAGCTTACAAAAGTAGCCATTTTTCAGGTCTTGTGACTTAACGTTAGTTATTGTCATTGAATTTTACATGTGAAGTTTTGAAACTTTATGACAATAGCTATTTTTCAAAGACATGGCCAAAAAGTAGCCCGTAGGTGTTGTTTCTACGAAGCTCTTGCTCTTAGGATTATTTTTATGAACCTAAAATCTCTTATTAAGGGTTGGAAGGATTCTACCATTTCATCATGACCTTTGATTATTTACACGAGATATTAAAAATATTATTTTAATTATCTTATAAGTAATCTGATGATGAAGTAAATATCATTTTCACATAATTGTAAATATTGGCATACCGTTACGTGTGTAAACAGCTTGTAGACTATGAGATATGTCTTGCAAAACCCTAAAATAGAAAAAAAAATTAATGTAAGAATAAATAAATAAAACCAAATAGAAAAAAGGAAAAAAAAAATTGTTTGGGGATGGGGTGTACGTACCCTGCACTACTATAAGGATCTCTTAGCCCATTAGAGAAAATAATATTGCTGGCAAACCTTTGAAGAATTAATTTTATGTCCTGCAAAATTCACTCATTTAGTAAGTTCACAAATCTAATATATAGTATAAGAAAAAGTAATATGACAAAATAAGCATAATGAAAGATTGTTGTTAGAGGATTAGGTTTTGGATTTGTGTCTTGATGAGAAAGAAGTCACCTTTGGTAGAAAGTATTTTATTCTTAAAGTAGGATTGTCTAACAACGTTGTTTGAACTTTTCAAAAATATTATTAAACTAACATTTCAGATCCTTAAATAATGCACTACACATCCATCATCATTACGTAGTAGCCCAAGCAGCATAGCTTTCTGACATGAGTTTGAATTAATCACACATTCCCCAAAACAAGAAGTGAATTTTTTCTAGAGAGGTCTATGGAATATAATTTCTGACAAGCAAATATCTAACGAAACTACCTCGAAAATTTCCATGGGAAAGTCACTTGTTGATCATAGTAGTGTATAAAAGCATAATTATATATATGTAACTGACACATGTGCATGCACAATATATATATGCGCTCGCTTACTCTCACACGCACTACGTATATTATATGATTTTACGTGCATCATCACGTATATAATTATATATCGGATGAAAAATTAAAAAAAATGAGATTACCATTATGATAATTAATAAATTAAATTAAGTATAAGAAAGAAGTATGTACATGTCCTCCATAATAAGTTGTGATCCAATGTGGACGAGGTGAGACACCATACTTCTTCTTGCAATCTTTTATGAAATTATTCAAATTGAAAGGAGCTGAATAGAACATTGTGTCATTTTCCCCACGCCCTACACCCATCACCATCTCAGTGCATGTCTACAAAATAATAAAATGAGTAAGTTTGTTCGTATTTTGATTATTTCATTACATATATAGTATATACTTATTACCTTTTGTATATTAATATGTACGATAACGAATAATTCTGATTATTAAGGCATATAGAAGAAGACATTTATTTTATCTGGTGGGCTATAAATTCCTGACCTTCAAAGTTTACATCCATTTCATTAATCTCTAGGCTACAGACCCTTAGGTCCATACTATCAAGTGCCTATTATTAGCTTCCACCAAATATCAGATAATAATATCTCCCATTATCAGTATCAAGCAATTCTGATCCCATCAAGACTTTGGCATATGGAGAAAAAATCACCTATATTTTTCTTGTTTTAGTTGTGATTTGAACCCTATATCTCCAAAGTCATGAGTATTCATGTTAAATTCTCTGTTCACAGTCAAATCACTTATAAAGTAATTACAAATATATTTAATTAATAATCTGATAAAAATAATAACTTTACCTATTATATCCCAATACAGAGCATGTAAACCATATTTTTATACAATCAGTATATATAACTTAAATATTCGATTAAATTAGTGTTTATTAGTATAAAACTTACTTGCCATCTCCATCCCAAACCTGTTTCACTAGGCATGGGGTTTATGGTGTAACAAGATGAATTTCCTTTATATGCAACAACTCCAGCAAAAATTCTATCAAGAATATGACTTCCTTTTGGTTCACCATCAATTCCACCACAAACTATTGTTACTGGGTAACTTGGTGGGCTGTTATATTGAGCAACCTCTGAATACATTGAATCCAAATAATCCTTCAACTCAAATGAATCATTCAACTTCCTAAAAAACAAGAAATCAAGACTAAATAAATATAGAAATAAAATAAGATTTAAAAAAATAAATACACTAAAACAGATAAAAGTGATTTGATGATGAATTACTTAAGTGAGATTTGTAATTTTGAATATAAGACATGTATATGCTATAATAGATACAATTGACCTGATGATGTAAAAAATACTTACATTGACAATGCATGCATATATATAATTTTTGCGAAGAAAGTTCTTATACTATTAGTTCACTTAAAGGATAGGTGTCTATTAAAAATGTAAAATTTCGAATCATGAAAATAAAACAGATTGCATGCTACAATAGATAAAGATAATTTGATAGTATAAAAAAAAATTCGTGTAGAAAAAATATACTATCATAATATTAATTAATACTGATTACTTGCTACAATAAATAGAATTGTTTAATAATGTAAAAAATATTTACACAGAACGTACATCATCAAATCAGTCAAAAGATATTTTACACATAAATAAGAAAAAAAATTACTATAATAAATAAAAGTAACATAATAATATAACATTTTAATGATATATATAACTTAAACTCTTACGAACAAGTCTTGAATTTCCAACTGAGATAGGAGAGTCCACTTTTTCTAGAAGCAATCTTGTCAATTATTGACCATGATTTTCTTATAGTATGGTAACAACTCTTACTAGCTTCCTGAAATAATTATAAAATTAATTAACATGTTAAAAAAACAAAAAACAATTAAGGACTTATTAAAAGTTAAAAAAGAAATTAAATTAAATAGATTTCTTACTTTAAAATCCCTTGACACAACTGAATAATATCCATTTTGTGGAGTGATATTATCAAAATAAAGAATTGGAGCTGATGAAGCTAAAGCACCAAGAGCTATATGTGGATACTTCATTCTAAACCAAGAAGCAAGCACTGCAAAATAAAATTAAAAAAATTAGAGAAAAAGTTTTGATAAAATTCAACTTTAAGGGTGTGGTTGGTATGAAAGAAAAAATATTTTTTAAGAAGATAAGTGGATTTTCTTACTTTTTTTTCTTGTATTTCAGTAGATAAAGTAAAATATAATATTCCTCCATTTCAATTTGTTTGATCTATTTTCCTTTTTAGTACATTTCAAAAAGAATGATCCTTACCTTTTTTTAACGACTCTTTAATTTCAACGTTCCATATGATATGTTTAAGACCACAAAATTTAAAAGATTTCTTTATTTTCTTAAACTCCGTGTCAATTCAAAATAGACCAAACAAATTATTGAAACGGAAAAAATATCCTAAAAGCATTTGTATATATTATAGACAAATATTATCGAGTGGGGTGGGGGTAAGGTCGTGTGGGGCATGGGTTGGAAAAATGAAGTGTGTCGAAGGGTGGGATGACAGAATCAGTATGAAATATCACTTGTGAAATCTATTTCTCCTACTTCAAAAGTTCTGGCCAACACAACATGAAAAACATAAAAATATTTTCTCCATACCGAACACATCCTAAATTACCTAAAAAGACTTTTATTTTTATTTTTAAAAGGAAATATATTTTTTTCCTTACTTCCTCCATAGGATCCTCCAATGACAATAATTGGAGAATTTTTTGCTGAATATTTTTCTTTAATATGTAACAAAAGTTCTGCATAATCAGCTATAGCTTGTGCTGAATTGAAATATCCTCTAGTATCTTTATCTTTTACAGCTTCTTCCATTGTCTTAAATGGTGTTGATTCTCCATAAAACCTATGCTGGAAAATAGTATGACAAAAAATTTAACATAACATATAGTTAGCATATATAATGACGGAAGTCAAAGAAATTCAAAATCTACCATATATTCTTAATAAATAATTTTGATCTTGAGGACAAGAAAATACCATCATAGTATTTGGACTCAATTATGATTTTTTGACCATATTCTATTATAGCTCACTGATTAAGTGCTCTCACACTAATGATGAAGGCGGTTAAAACATTTAGTGTAAGTCAGGGAGTTCAAGTATATTAGTGGCCTAAAGAAAAAATTAAAAGGGCCTTAAACTTAAATTGTTAATAACTTTTATATAATTGATTTCTTTTAGTTTTCAATTGATAATATAACCATTCATATTTTAAATTATTTTTCATGAGATATAGTACTCTAAATATGTCAAATTTCTTCTAATAATTCTTTCATTTTTCATAAAAAGGTTACTTTTTCTACAAATAGTATTCAATATTTGTTAAATAAATAAAACTTATAACCTATTATTATTAAAAATGAGGCCCCTACATGTCTTTTTTTTAACATTGTCGAGCCGCCCTGGCGTAAGTTTCCAACTCCATGAGTTTTTCCATTTAACGCTCTCATTTGACCATAGATTTTAAAGTTGAAAATGAAACTTAAAATTTTGAGTTTTTGAAGTTGTGTTTCGACATGAATTTTACTTTTTTTAAAAATGGAGTTTTTTCAATTTTTCAAAAATTGATAAAATTTCATGATGAAACAGATATTTAAAGATAAATTTTCAAAATCTACTCTTAAAATTTATGTTCAAACGCAAATTAAGTTTTACTTAACAAAAAAAACATGACAAAACAAAGTAAAATAGGAGAGTTGATAGTTTTAATTGATACATATACTTGATGGAATATAATTAATAAATTTAATTACCTCCATGTAAACAAGAAGAGCCTTAAATTGAGGTGCAAAATCAGTGAGAAATCCAATACCAAGAGGGTCTCTATCAATAGAAGATTCAGCACCAAGATAGGCAAAAATTGGAGAACTTGAATTGGAACCACCCCAATACTTAGAATTAATTATATACCTTTGTTTAAAAGTTGAATAACTTTTTGGTCCATAATTAAAATGATCAAGTGTTTGTTTATAGTAATAAGTCTCAAATTCTTCTGGAAGATCATTTGTTGAAGAAGAAATAGTATTAGAATGATCTTGAAGTATATTTTCAATAAGTGGTGTTAGTCTTGGGATTTTATGGGGTTTTGAAGAAATTATTGAGGTTTTTGTGAAGATCAATAAAAGAAGCCATTGGAATAAGAAAAGTTTATTCATCTTCATTGGAAAAAATAAAAAGGACTTTGGTAAAGAAAAAGAATGTTTCTTGGTGATTCTATGTATCTTATTGTGGATATATTTATAAGTATTGTTGTTAAAAAGTATAAGAATAATATTTGAAATTATTTATATCTATTATTAAAGATGGTCAAAAGAATTTATTACATATTATTACCTTATACTCTACTATTTTAGCCTTGTTAATACTTTCATTGTCCACTTTTATTTGTCATGTTTCGAAAGTCAATTTGACTAATTTTCATAGTTAAATTAGATTAATTAATTTGATATTTCAAACAAAAAATTTAGATATTCAAAAACTATACAAAAAGTACTATTAGTTGCAATTTTTTGCATATCAATATGATAGAAAAATAAATCAAAAAAATGTTAGCCAAAATTTTTATAGTTTGATTCTAAAAAAGAAACTATGACAATTAAAAGTGGACGGAGGTAGTATTATACTTACCATGTGATGCATGCATGATTCAATAATTTATCTAACAAATTTCTTTTTTTTTTCTCTTATTTATTGTCCGGTATTTGTTCTGAAGCTCGATTCATCTGAATTCCTTGTGCTTATAGCTAAGATCCGTTAAAAGAGAATACCTTTCTCTATTAGGATTCTGTCATTAAGACCTACTAATCTAGATTCGCGGTATCTAAGGTCTATTAAAAGGTTCGAAAAAACTTTATATCTATCAGAATTTTTCCATTTTCTAGGCAGGTCTAAATTTGGGGCATATGATTATGGAGTAAAACTCATAAATAACCATTCTTCAACCCCTATAATTAAAAAATATTCAATGTCAAAAGAGAGTCTTTCAAAAACAGTCCTTCTATTTTAGAGATCTTTTTTTCCCTTTATTTCAAAAATAAATATAAATTCTACGTATATTTTATCCTCTTTAGATTTTATTTATGAAATCACATAATTGGACTCTAATGTGGAAAAATTAAATATTATTGGTCTCTGAAAAACTTGGTCAAAGGTGTTATACTTGTGGATAAAAAAGGTTCTCTTTTTTCTTTTTCTGTTTTTGCAAAAAAAGATGACTTTAAATCATGAATCACATTGTGCCCTTTTATGACCACTATTCCAGTTTCATTGAGTAAAGCTAAGAAACTTTATCATTACTATATATAACTGACTGGTTGTTATAATAATTTGGCTTTATTAGACACAATTACTATGCCACTGCAATTTGGAGGAGAAACAAAATATTTGAGAGAAAGAATAACAAACTTTTTTTAAAAAAAAATAGAAAATTCTTCATCCCTACGAAAAATAAATTGATCTTGAAATAATAACGACTAATTACTTTTGCTATAAAACAAACTTGTATGTTATCTTTATTACATATTCTTTCTAGAAACAATTTCGAAAGAATCAAACTAACCAGTAGAACTATTAATTTTAAAGCCCAAAATAAATAAGTTTACTTTTTTTCTAACCTTTTGCGTGAATATATAATTGATCAATTAATATAGGACAAAGTGAATATATACTCAACCACTTGCAATTTTATCATGATTAGGGAATGTATGTCTCCCACTTTAAAAATTAAAGGTTGTGTATCCATTAAATATTATGGAGGACTAAGAGCAAAGGTCAACTATATATTACCTCTTGATAATGAGTGTTTTTTTTTTTGTTTTGGGGGTGGTGGTGGTGTGTAAATATAATGAGTGGGTTAATGCTAGTTAATTTGTCAGTGTGAATATATATTAAGATATCATTACAAAATAATTAGGATGTATATTTTCTCAAGATTTAAATATATAAAATTTATCATTATTGAAAATAAGTAATACAAATTTTAATAAATATTAATTAATCTAATACTATATTATTTTTGTATGTATTCTTGAAGGCACACCTCTTATTCAAGAGAATTCACAACATCTTTAATTTGATAAAATTCTTCACGTTGCATTGAGTATTTGAGTTAATAAACCGTATGCTCTATAGTGAAATATTAAGTAAATAGATTTTTTTATAAATGATCGACGATAGTGATAATGGCTAATAATAGTAATCGTAGATTTTGATTGACGATAATAATTAATGATGATCATAATTGACTAATAATATTGGATAAATGTGATAAATAAAGATAAAAGTCTATTTAACCAGTTACAAATTTGGTGTATATCCCAAAAAAATAATCTAATCTCCCATTGCTATAGCCATAAGCTATAGCAGCTCTGCAATCACAAGGGCCCGTCAAGTCTGGTTCCTTCGCGAACGAAGTTCACAATCAACAAGGGTTCGAAGTCAACTGACTCACATGGAATATGGGGTTCGTTTTCACCGAGCTGGTCGCTTGAGTCTATAGGCTACCTTTCCTATCCGCTTTTCGAGGCTAGAGTGGGTTTAGCAGTCAACCTCCATTCAAATTATGTTAGGAGGTCTTTCGCTTTTGCTGGATCTAGAGATATTACAAGTTCTCTGTCTCAGATTTCATCGTTACGTCCATTTGATTCACCAATACTATAAAAAAGTATCATATTACTTACATTACTGTTATTGATGGTTTGATTATCTTAAACCACAAAAACCCTACTCGACTCAATAATTCTAATTAAATCAGTCGCATTCATAAACCCTTACGAAGTCGAGTGGACTGATGATGGTGATTATTTTATGGTGATAAAATACAAAAAGTTTCAACTAATGAAACATATATTTCAATCTTTATCAAGGTATTCTTTCAAAATTCCAATTGAGATAATATAGTCTTCTTTTTTATTTCTTATTCATTATTCGATATTATATTGGAGTTTGATTAATATAAATTTATTTCGTATAGCGCCTTGTTTGGAGAAAATGTTCACTACTAAAAAAATATCATATCCAAGATTAATCCCGATAAATATCTAATTAAGCGAAAAATATCATTATCTGCTACATCACATCATTTCATTTGATGATAATTAAGATAATATCATGAACCTTTGGACCAAAACAAAGCACGTTTTATTGAAAATAACAAAAGTTGAAATTGATGGTCTAACGTGCGCACTATACACATTAAAGTTCCAAACATAGAGGGCCATTACTCACAAATCATAATTCTAATTCTAACAAAACAGACATTTTATTCATGGAAGTCACTGTTGCTTTAGAATCGCAACCCGTAAATATTGACAGATTCAAAATTTAAAATTTAAATAATAAATAAATAGTAATAGTACGTTTTGTCGAATACATGGTTTCTATATTACATGCATCCGCCCTGCTGATATAAGAGGCAGGCGGATACATATTTTTTTTTAAAAATCATTTTTATAATGAAGTCAAGTTAATATATGTGATATTAACTAGGTCCACAATGAAATATTTATAGATATTTATTGAATTTTATTAATACTATAGATCCGCACGGACATTAGAGGTACAAGTAATTAGCGTTTGATCAATTATGAATAGAGTCGTCAATATGGGCTAAGTTCGTTGGGCCGGCTTGGCCTAACCCGTGATTTGATAGGGCTGGGCTACGATTTTCGAAGCTCATTTAAGAAAAGAGCTTTTTAGCCCAGCCTCAATTAGTCTGCCAATTTGTGGAGCTTGAGAAATATGGATAGGGCTGGTCCGCGGGCCAGTAAAAATTAATTAAAAAATAAAAATAAAATAAATTACCATTAAAATAACAAGAGTCTAAACTCAAAATCTGTTTAAAATTTGAAATATTACAATTTAAATACAAATTATGTTTATAAAATATGTACTACATAAAATAAAAATTCCTAAAATTTCTAGGGAATCACTACATAGGCCATAGCCTATGGAATATTGTCATAGTTTTTGTGTTTTATTATGATCATTGGAAAACAATTAGGCTAATATTTCTATTTAGTTATTTATGCTTTTACTTGAAATCAAACTTAATAAATATTATAAAGATAATTTTATTTGTGTATTTGATTAACAACTTGTAACACTAACACCATGTAATATTGTCTTGTCGATATTTATGATAATATTTTTAATTTATAATTTAATTTAAAAAAATATTAAAAAAATATACTTTTAAAAAAAAAGGGTTGACCCGGCAAAGCCCGTAGCCCACGTATTTGTGGGCTGGGCCAATCATTTTCTGGCCCACACAAAAAATGAGTTAGCCCGACCTGGCTCGTCAAATTTCAAAGCTTGTATGGATTAGCTCGGATGAGGTGGGCCAGCCCATATTGACAACTCTAAATTTATGAATCGACTCATAAACCCATTTATTTTATGATAAGTTTGCAAAATGTTGCTTGTTTGGTTGAGTTTTTCAAACATTCACAGAAGAAAAAATAACTTGCAGATTTTAATTAATTTTTTTTAAAAAAGGCAACATTGCTAAAATTTTCAGTCATTTGATAGAATATTGTCCAAGTCATGCCTGAAAAATCGTCCCCTAAGCTTAGCAATGAAGCAAAGTTTCAAGCAATCATTTTATAAAAACTTACTTGCATTCAATATTTACATTAAATTATATTGTTTTTATCAATCATCTAAATATATGTTAGTTTAAGAGAATTTCAGTTTTTTCCTTAACAAAAATAAACCTGCAGCAATTACGATTCAGGTTATCGATCATCAAAAAATCTCACTAAGCAGATGAATCTCTTTTAATTTGTCCACAACCTAGATATCCCTTCTGATGCGGAGATAGATCTTATGTGTAAACATTGATTGTCTCGATGTAATGAATAAACATTTCTTAAACATCCATAATGATGTTTATATGGACTAGTTCTAGAGTTAAACGTGGAGAAATATTTAATGATCAGACCCGATACAATAATTATTTTTTAATATATATATATAGTATATGATAAATTAAGGTGAAATTAAAGTATATACCCCTTTGTTTCAATATATGTGATGTAGTTTAATAGGACACAAAAATTAAAAAATATGAACAAACTTTACAACGTTTCAAAACTATCCTTAAAATAAATACTTAATTTTTTATTGGGACATGAAAGTATTATTAACCTTAGTGAAGTATAATATGATAGAAGTGTTGTAAAGCAACAAATTTCATACATTTGTAGGTTTTTTCTTGTAGGATTTGTATCTGAATAATATTTTTTCTTTTAGGTATCATAGACTATAACATAAGAAATTTAATGAGAATTGGAAATAAAGTTATGGTTCTCATTATGGCAAATTAAGCTAGAGCTAGATATAATTTTAGAATCATGACTCTTATCCATTTTTCCAAATATTTCTATCTTTGTGATATAACACCAAAAAACTAACATTGTTTGTGAGGAATACACGTAAAATTAAACTAATTATTAAAACGTGTAATTGTAAAATGAAAACTTACAAATTCTTCGTTTAGTAAAAGCATAAAACTTGAATAAACCATATTTATTAAATGTAAACTTATCGGGTTTTTTAAAACCGCCGCATTACATTAGTGATAACTATGACGATTTTCAAACTCGATGTAAATGCATATTATGATAGTTTTAAATCGCCATTATATGCTAAAAACGATCATAATAACAACTTTTTTTTTAGTGAAATGGGGACTAGGCCTAAGATAGAGTAATTGACTCAAGAAAAGGAACAAATCAATAATTTATCGATAATTATTATAAGATTATCATAAATTATTAATATGTGTATTTTATTATCGCGAACATATACCTCACGGTACACTCATAATATGAGGCTAAAAATTATCTCATCCGTTTATTTTTGTCTAACTTCAATATTTGATATATCTATATTTTGTGGTGGTGGTGGTGGGGGTGGGGGGGTGGGGGGGGGGGGGGGATTG